>PISX010016556.1:0-46035 GCA_004024625.1 Mellivora capensis
ATTTACAAGCTTGGAAGTTATTTTAGAGCAAAGATAGTGCCTTGGTCATTTCCTTTATTCAAAGTACCAACAAAATGACTTGCCCAGAGGACATATTCAAGAGACATCGCTGGCGGGGTAACCATGTCCCCCACATGGATATTTCCACAACTTGGGCAGTGGGGAGTGGAACAGGTAGGCGCTGCCCACTGTCTTAGCTCAGTCAAGAGAATGCTAGAGAGCAGGAGCTTAAACAACAGATATTTATTTCTCACCATTCTGGAGGCTGGATGTCCAAGGTCAAGGTTCCAGAAGGTTTGCTGTTTGCTAAAGGTCTGCTTTCTGGTGCATGGATGGCCACCTTCTTGCTATGTCCTCACATCGCAGAAAGAGAGCCAGGACCCTCCTGGGGGTCTCTTCTACAATGGCACTGATCCCATTCAGGAGGGCTCCACACTCATGACTTAATCACTTCCCCAAAGCCTCACCTCCTAACACCATGGCATTGGGGGTGAGGATTTCAACGTAGGAATTCTGGGGTGGGGGGGGAGCAGCACACATTCCGTTCCTAACACACGCCAAAGCAGGTACACGTATGGCGTGGCTAGAATCAGAAGAAAGAGAACTGCAAGGACTGGCAAGGGTTTAGGGAGGTTGGAACCACCACACACAGCTGGTGGCAACATAGAGCAGTGCAAACGCTTTGCCAGACTGTCTGGCTGTTCCTCAAATGGGCAAGCACGGTATTAGGACATGAACCAGGGCCACCACACCTCGGTATGTAGCCAGAGAAAGGAAATCACGTGTGCCACAAAGTCTGTAACATCAATACTCTGCCAAAAGGGGCAATTCACAAGAGCCAAAAAGGACGAAAATCCTACACGCCCGTCCACAGATGGATGGATGAACAAAATGCGCTCTAGTCACGGGATATCATTTGGCTATAAAAGGAATAAAGTGCCATTACACGCAAAACACAGAGAACTTCCGAAACATGCTGCTAAGTGGAAGAAGCCACGAAAGGCTACGTATCATATGAGTCCACTTTTACAAAATGTGCAGAACTGGTACAGCTGTAGAAGCATAATGTGGATGACTGGTTGCTGGAGGGCTAGGGGCCGAGGGGGCGGGAGGTATAATGAGTGCTCCCCAGGAGGTACAAAGTTTCTTTCTGGGGCGATAAAAAGATTGTAAACTTAGATCATGCTGATGGCTGCACCGCTCTGTGGATATACTAAAAACAAAACAAACAAACAAACAAACAAAAAACAAGTGTTAAATTGTACAATTTAAATAAGTGAGTTTTAGGGTATGGAATCCTAGTCCGATAAAGCTGTGGCAAATTCCAGAAGAGAAGGGAAGAAAAAGAAAAGAATCATATTTATTTGTGGGCCCAGCTACTTGGTGAATCTGTTTCTCGAGACAGGACGGTCCATTTCCTGCAGGTGAGAGCCGAGAGCACCATCCTTACCACCCTAAGTGGCAAATCCCAGGATGCATCCCCACAGACGTGCCTGGCGAGTGGGGTGGGGGAGGGGGAGGGGTGGAGCTGGGATTTCCCCCTGGAGAGCCCAGATCTGGACAATCGGAAGGGGAGCATAACCAGCAATATGGTGTTTGGAAAACACAGACCTGGATACCGTTCGGCTAAGAGCAGGTCAGGAAGACAGAGACCCAGATGAGAGGTAACACGGCCGCATCAAGCAGAGAGAATGGAAAGTGATCTGAGATTGGAGGGAAAGCACGGGCATCAGGGACCACAGAGGCCTGCAGAAGAAGCCCTTCCAAAATGGAAATGGTTTTGAGTTCTGTCGACACAATATTGTGTCAAGAGGTTTTATTAGGGGGTGCCCGGGGGGCTCAGTCATTAAGCGTCTGCCTTCGGCTCAGGTCATGATCCCAGGTCCTGGGATCGAGCCCCACATCGGGCTCCTTGCTTCCCCCTCTCCCGCTCCTTCATGCTCATGCTCTGGCTTCTTGCTATTTCTCTCTCTGTCAAATAAATAAATAATTTTTTAAAGAGGTTTTATTAGATAAACACACAGCATGCCCTTTGGGTTCTGGCTGGAGATCCTCACACTTTGGAGAGAGTCCTCATGGGGAAGGCAGTGGGCAGTCAACTGGAGGGCCTGGGACGGAGTCCACTCTGGTCTCTGCTCAGGTGTCTCCAAGGCCCAAATCAGAGAGTCAGCTGGAGGTTCTGGTCGGGGGGAAGGGGGAAGGATTTGCATTCACCTCACCCTGGTTGTTGGCAGAGTTCAGTTTCTGTGGTTGTAGGATGGAGGTCCCCCATCCCTTGATGGCTGTCGGTGGGGCTAGGATTTGCTCCTCGATGCTGCCCAATTCCTGCTCACAACTTCCAGGTGCGTCTCTGCACAAAGGTCAAGTCCCCTGCATACGTCAATTTACTCTACTTCCCCTTCTGTGGCATGTCCTGCCTCTGCCCAGAAAATGTGCTCGGCTTTAAGGGTTGACATGGTTAAATCTGGGGTACTCTCCCTACTTAAGATCACTGATTAGCAGCCACTGTTACACCCTCCAAGGTTGTTGGGCCTTGTAATGACTCATGGTCAAGGTTCCAGGGATGACTGTTCAGCTGTCTATGGGGGCGATTCTATTATGACAGGAGGAGGGCATGTGTCTGTGTTGTTGCACATCCCTCAAGATTATATAATTACCATCACAGCTTTTAAAATATTGCCTCTTGACTCTTCTTACTGCTACCAGTTTAAATTCTTACTCATTCAATATACTCAAAACCAAAATTTCAAAATAGCACGAGTTAACTCTGCACATGCACACACACCCATTACTAAAAGTTTCCTTTTCCTAGAACTTAATGAATAGTTACAACAATGAAAAAGATGTTTCTTTTTTTTTAATTTTATTTATTTATTTTGACAGAGAGAGCTCACAAGTAGGCAGAGAGGCAGAGAGAGAAGGGGAAGTAGGTTCCCTGCTGAGCAGAGAGCCCGATGCGGGGCTCGATCCCAGGACCCTGGGATCGGGACCAAGCCGAAGGCAGAGGCTTAACCCACTGAACCACCCAAGCGCCCCTGAAAAGGCCGTTTCTATTTCTCCAGATTAATTATTTCAATACTTCCAATTTGATGAAAACACTGGACATTCTCCCCAGGAAACACAAAACTTCCTACACAGCTTCTAAGATTCCAACCGACATTACGACCTTCCAACCTAAACTACCTCTGATTCGGACCAAGCATCTCATTTTATAGATAAAAAGAGTCTTGGAGTATGGTACGCCCAAGGTCATGTGCTAATTCACAGCAGTTCAAGCTTAGAGCCCCAGTTCCACACAGCTCTGCCTATGCCGGGTGGATCATGTGCCCTGAAAGGGTGTCCCAACAAGGTGGACGCAGAGGGAAGAGGACAGGAGGGTCTTAGCATAAGTAAAGGAGGACAAGGAGAGACAAAGAATGAGAAAAGTGCAATCAAAGGCACAAGACAGACCAGGGAAAGTAACAGATGCGGGTCTATTAGCCAGCTCTCTGCAAAGCAGAACCAGTAGGATGTGTATGTTCTGAGGGAGAGATTTATTCTAAGGAATTGGCTCATGTGAATTTAGGGGCTGGCCAGTTTGAAACCAATAGGGCAAATAAGTAAGCTTGTGGCCCAGAGAGGACTGATGTTGCAGCTCAAGTCCAAACACAGTCTGGAGGCACAGTTCCTTCTTCCTTCAGGGATCTCAGTGTTTAGTCTTCATGCCTTCAACTGGTTAGGTGAGGCCCACCCACATTTGGAGGGTAATCTTTATGAAAAGTCTCCTGGTTTAAATGCTAATCTCATCTAAAAGCAAAACAGAACAAAACACCTTCACATAAGAGCCCAGAGTTGTTTATAACCCCAAAACTTGTCATAATAACTTAGCGAAGTTGATTCACATCGTTTATAGTCACATCAAATAAAGAGGCAGACACTCCATTTCTGTGGTAGGTCTGGGTGATTAACTTAGGTGGAAAGGTCAGATTGCTGAGGCCATATAATTATATTTAAATATGGGCTAATTCCAGCTCCAGACAGTCTGCAGGATTGTGGACTGGCCCTTCTCCTTTCCCCAGTTGTCCTCGGCCACACGTGCCTGCCCTTTTTCTCTCAGGGTTCCTCAGACTTCTGAGCATGTCTGCTTTTCTGGTTGAGCTGAGCTTCATGGATGTGCTCTTAAACTTGCTTCTTTACCAGCCTTGGATATGAGTAGACCTTAAACTTAGGACATCTTGACCCCTGATCTTTAATGGACTTCTTCTAGAACTGCATCAAGATGATGAGTATTAGTGTAACCTGACCACCCCCACCTTTTCCACCAGCCTCTAAGCCAGCACCAGGTCAGGCCCGGCCTCCAAGCCTTCGCTTCCCTGGGACCCACCCTGTCAGGGGCTGTCAGCTCATGTCCCCTCTCCACGTTTCCAGAAGTCTCTGGTCTGCTTCCCACAAAATCACTGTCAAAGTTGATCCCTTTTAGCTTTGAGGCACAGCTAAACTTGGGACTGTCATTTCTAATGACTGTCCTCAGGTCTGCAGTTAGCATAAGAGGATTACAATGTAGAAAGGAAAACTTAAAGCCGGTGTCAGCAATTCCCACTCCTGGTTGGGTTCAGTCTCACCCCTGCGGCTCTCTCTCAATCCAAACACTGCCGCCATTTTGCTGGGCCCACTCCTTCATCCTCAGGACTCCCAAAACCTGTCCCCACCTCGGCTCTGCCTCCATAATCACAGAAGCGGGGGAACGGCTAACTTTTCATCGTCAACGTCACCTGGGCAGAAAATAGATGTGTCCAGGAAAATAGATGTCTCCCACTATTACCAAATGCTGACTGTCTCCGTTGAAAGCCCCAACACCACTGGAAAGCTTATCAAATCATTTGGCCTCTGAGAACAGAGATAGCGCCTGCCTCCAAGACTGATTTAGACCTCCAGAAACTGAATGCCATTTAAAACTAGCTCACTCGTCCCTGACCCAGAGAGAGGAGATCTGTGGGCTGTGCTTTGTGTGTGCAGAAGCCCAGGGCCTGGGAACAGAGTGACAGGAAGCTCCTGCCCCATTGAGGAGGGCCCACGGAGGCTTCCAGGGGCTGGCCCCGGGTGAGTCACACTGGCAAGCCAGACCCAGGTGGGTGACAGGATCAGAGCTGCTCTGACTCACCACCCACCCTCTGTGGGCACCCAGCACTTCATGCCCTGCAGAGTGGGCGTATGAAATTGGGCCATGAGTAATGGAGAGGCAGCCACCAGCCTTGGTGTCTTGTTTTCCAGAGAAAAGTTGATGTTTTGATTCTACTTTCTTTTTTTTAGCCCAAGATGCTTCTGGACATGTAAATTGTGTTTGAAAAACCTTACATACACTTTCCAAATAACCTAGAATGTATTTGAATTGCAAAATAAGAAAAGATGCCAAGGGTCACCTCTACCTTTGTAATAAGAGTATCCCAAGAACAATTACAAAAGTTTTCCTTGTTAATTTTCCAAAGGAATAGAATTGGATTACTCTGTCATGGGAGCCAGGTCTTAGTGATCAAAACTGATTTCAAGGAGGAAAAACTGAGCTGGGATTTTATCCCTCAGTCTTCTGCTCTTACTCAGGACCCATCAGCAACTGTGATGACAGCTTTGGCCCCACTCAGACTAAGTCGGTGGGACGTCGTTGTCCGGGATCGAACGATTAATCCATTTGTTCAAATCTGCTCATTGCTAGGCATCTTTCCACAATGGACGTCAAGGGAAAAAAAAGACAGTGTTGTCTTGATTTGGATCCTTCGGGCTCAACTACTTGTTCTATGAAAGCAGAAACCCGTCTATTTACCAAACATGGCAATCACTCAAAGAGATTTATTGCATAAATGAATGAGGAATGGCTGATTTTAAGCTGGTACGCAGGTTGACATACGCTCCTTTTTTGCTCTCTGTTTTACGAAGGAATGCCAAATGACTCCTTAAAGATGGTGAGGGTTTGTAGTCTGTCCACTGCATGCGTCTCCTGTTGTAGGAACCCCTGCCTTCCCTGGAGTGGTTGGACGGGGGTGCTGCTGGGGCGGAGGCTGGCCTCCTTCCCACTCAGCCTCTTCCCAATTCCATCACTCTTGCCTCCCATGGTCCCCTGGCCTCGACTCTCAACCATTCAAATCTCAATTTCTAAAGCTGACTCATTTTCCGCTTCAAGCTCACATTTTCTTTTCCCCTAAATTTGCATAGATCTTTTCCATTCAATGTTTCACTCATAATTCATGGAATCCTCTTCCAAACACCCAGACGAGTCATCCCTGTGCTGGGTGCATGTTCTGTGTGCCTTCTCATAGCTCAGATGAGACGCGGGGGCAGCCCCCAGGGAGACACGCAGAAGGTCTGACTCACGAATTGTGGGTATTGGAAAGAAAGAAGGTGAATGGCTTCTTTCACGATCTGTTGGGAAGGCCCTAAAAGGTCAGGAGGATGTGGGTGTGTGAAGGAATGGCTTGAGGAAAGGTGGGGAAGCAGAGATGTGCAGGCTTGTCCGGGAGCAGACAGGACCCAGTGTGGCTGCAGGTGGAGGTGATCTCCTGGAGGGACCCGTGGTGGTCTGAGTTTGGACTCAATGCCGCGTGTACATTTTCTGTTAGATGATGGAATCTGAACTTCCACCTCTAGTAGTAAGAACTCACACCTCTTTCGAGAAAGGAATGACTCGTGATACTTCTGAAACAGAGAGGGGTAAGGACAAAGGTGCCATCTTGCCAGCTTCATGTCATGACCATTTCTCTCACAGGGGCGATGTTGGATAAACTAACGCACCTTCTTTGAGTTTCAAGATCTTCCAGGGTGACATGCAAACACTAACAGGCACTCCATTGGGCAACGTGTGGGTGAGAGGGGAAAATGTGTGCGAGAGCCCGCGGAATGCCTGGCTCTCTCCCCGCCCAGCCCCTGCAGGGGACAGGTCCCCGGGCTGTGCCACCGGACACTGAATCGCACTGGGAAAGAACACAAGGCTGAACCCAGATAAGCCAGTAGGAAGGGCCAGATGTCATTTCTGAGGTTTTTTAACTGAGTGGAACTTTTTATGCAGGAAAACAAGGTAAAAATTTCCCAAGGGGTTTCTACGAGATTTCCAGCACTTCCTAAATTAGCCCTGACCAGTAAAACCACGAGAGCAGACTTCCTGGCAGGGCCTGGCGCTTCCATTTCCAGCCCCAACCGAAAGCAGGAAGCATTGAGACAAGTAATAATTCAACTCTTCAGTTGGCTTCCAAAATTATCCACATTTGGGTCCCTTGGCATTTGCACCAAAGGTCAGGAGTTATTCTGACTTTATCTGTTCCAGGTTATTGACTCGTTTTTGACCGAACCCATCGCAGACTCTCTGGTAGCCGATAGAGGTATTTGTACGGGTTTCTCATCAGCCCGATGTAGGTTAAGCAGAGCTCCCTCCCAGGGGCAGGAGGCCGGTAAGCCCGAGCTTAGGCACTGTTAACCCGGCGGGAGAATGGGAGAAAATCCCATACGGTTCCCAACTCTGCCGCTGATTAGCAATACCACCTGAAGAAAACTGTTTCAATTTACTAAATCTTGGTTTTCTGTTCTATAAAACAAAGAAGATCCACACTCATGAGGGAGGCTACCATAAAAAAATAAAAACGTGTGAAGATACAATAACAAGTATTTGCAAGGACCGGGAGGAATCGGAATCTTTTCCCTGCTAGTGGGAACGCAAAGTGATGCCGCCGCTGTGGAAAACAGTAGGGCAGTTCCTCTGAAAGAGTAAATATAGACTTCCCATAGGATTGAGGACTTCCACTTCCGGATTATACTCCAAAGAATTGGAAAGAGAGTCTGAAACGTGTATTTACACACTGAGATCCACAATCGCCACAGGGCAGAAACAACTCAAATGTTCACCAGGGGATGAGCAGATAAACAAATGTGCTCTATGCACACAAAGGAAATATGACTCAGCCTTAGAGAGGAAGGACACGGGCACCTGGGTGGCTCAGTCAGTTAAGCATCTGACTCTTAAATCAGCTCAGGTCATGATCTCGGGGTCCTAGGATGGAGACCTGCCTTGGGCTCTGTGCTCAGCACAGCCTTCTTGTCCCTCTCCATCTGCTCCCCATGCTCGTGAGCTCTCTCTCTCTCTCTCTCAAATAAATGCATAAAGTCTAAAAAAAAAAACAAAAGAAGGACCTCTTGACACCTGCTACAAAATGGATGAACCCTGAGGACTTGGTTAGTGGAATAAGCTAGTTGCAGAAAGACAAACACTGCCTGATTTCGTCATATGAGGTACTTAGACTAGTAGAGGAGGATGGTGGGTGCTAGGGGCAGCAAGAGGGGAAAGGGGAGGTAGTATTTAATGGGGACAGGGTTTCAGTTTGGGGAAAAAGTCCTGGAGGTATTTGGTGGTGACTGTTGCACAACAGTGCAAATGTACTCACTTAATTTTTTTTTTTCTTTTTAACGGCGAAGCTCCTTATTTTCCTATACGGTGTTTAACCATGACTGTTCTTCTGTATTGGGAATTCTAGTTATAATTCAGTCTTAGCTTCTAGGCAAAGCACATTCATCCATACTAGGAGGTCACAGCACATGTCACCTTGCTGGAAATGCGGGCTCTGTCGTTAAGGACACGAAACTTCTCAGGAAGGTGTTCAGTGCCCCACGGTCATTCTGGCCTCTGGACCCCCAGCTGCTCTGTGAATGACCCGCGGGCTTGGAGACCCAGGTCCTCCTCTGTGCTGAGCCCTCCTGGAAGAGCCTGGAGCACACAGACTTGTCCGGAGAACACAGAAAGACAGATCATGACGCCAGCAGCAGGCTGGTCTCAGAGGCTTTCTTCAGCTCATCTCTCGTATTGTGCTACCCTTTCTCCCTTTCTTTTTCTAGTCTGCTTGGCTTTATCTGAACAATTCTGCCTCCTGCAATGCTTTGATCACAGATCAACAGGTGGAGTGGGGAATGTTTCCCCTTTAACAAACAGATTTACGTAGGTTGGTAGAGGGTGGAGGACAAGGCTCTGAGCGGGATCGGGACCCCTGGAGGATGGGCGGATGTGGTCCTGGTGAAGGAAGGGACAGTCCCGGGAAAGGCAACACCCTTGTGAAGAAAGACTCGAGATTATAGATTTGCCAGATCATTGAGGCTCAATCATGACTTTACTTACTTTTGGAAAACATTAAATCCTTTGAGGCTGGCAGAGTCATAGACGTTTAGAAATGTGTGGAAATTGTCCATTGTGTCATTTGACTTTGACTTTTTTTTCTTTTGCTTTGAATTATCAGCTAAGCCTCCACTATGTGTTATGGCATTATGAGATGAGAGAGAGGTACCTCTTTAGCAAGCCTGTAAATCATCACTGTGAGTTGGTCACGAGTAGCAATGCCAGTCAAGCCCTCTGATGGGGGCAGAGACCATCAGACTTCCTGAAATCATTTGGAACACCTTCGCTGACACCCTCCCCCATGAAGGAATGGGCATGGTGATGTGGCTGATGCTTGGGGGGCTTTAGGAGCCAGGGTAGGTGGCCATTTCAAGAACCCCAGAGCGCCCCCTCCTGCGTTCCCATCTGGGCCCCTGCCCCACATCACAATGGGCAGGAAAGGTCTGTGATCAGCAGCATAATGGGATGGTAGGAAGCTTCCAAGTTTAAGTTCTAAAAGATGCTGACTCTCCTTCCTCCTCCAGCCCCTCTCATCGCCCTCTCCTCCCCCAGCCCCAGAAAAGCAAGCTGCCATGTCATGAACCACCTGGTGATGGATGGAAGCCTCTTGCCACCAGCCACATGCAGGGGAAGTCCATGTTCCCACCCGGCTGACAACTTCCCTGCAGTTTCAAGCCTCCCTTGGTTGTCTGCCCGGTTTGGGGAGAGCTGTTACACAGCAGAATCATAACTAATACAAACCCCACCACTGCTTTTCTGAATAGCTCTGGCACCCCTCCCCAGGTTGTACCAGCTTTGTGGGTCTCAGTCACAATAGCCTTTGACTCCTGTGGGTCTGCTCAATAAAGTCAACACAAGTCCAAGTCCATCTCTTCTTCTGCAGTGTCCCAAGGACCCCTGCATCTTCCCTTAATTCCCCAGTTCTGACCTTCATTCTGTGATCAGAAGAATTTAAGGACACCTACAGATGGGGACTTGAGCCTCTGCTTCTGGCATGATGGTGTGTTTTCCTTTCCTCCATCTCAGTGGCTTGTGACAAGTGAGCGAAGTGTGGAGAGAGTAGCCTTCAGGGCCACACAGACATGAGTGCAAACTCTAGCCCTAGTCACTTAATGGAGTTGCAGCCTCTCTGCGAAGCTGTTTCCTTATATGTAAAAGGGGAAAAGGATAACCTGCAGGGTCATCGTGGGTGAAAAAGATGACAGGGGAGAGTCCTGAATGTGAAAGGGGTGATGTCTTAGTGGTTTACTGATGCATAATGAACATCTCTAAAATTAGTGGCTTTAGACAACCTCATGGGTGTGGGGAGTGACTGGAGAACTGGCTGGACTCTGCTTTCTGGGCCGTGTGGCCTCAGCTCGGCTGTGTAGCTTCATTGAGTTGCAAGGTCAGCGGAGCTGGGGGTCACATGTCTGGCAATGGGTGTTGGCCTCGGTTTTCCTCCATGTGACCATACATTCTCTGGAGGATGAGCCAGGCATTTTTACTTGGTGGTCTCCGAGCAGAGTTTCAAAAGGTCTTGGGCACTTAGGTCCAAAGCAAAAATCATAAGATCTCCCAAGTCTTAGCTTCTGGAGTTTGCAAAATCCCACTTCCAATCATCTCACTATGGGTTATGATCACAGTCCATCCCAGGATGCTCCCACTTCCAGAAGTGGGAAACAGATGCCTCAGAGTCACATTGCAAGGGGACACACACACACACACACACACAGTTCTTTAGAAGGAATCCGTGCCTGTGTTTTGCAATCCACCACGAGCATGCAGTAAGCTGTGTCTGTATCATTTTTTCCCCTTGAGGTTACCAGAGTGGCCATCAGAACACAGCTCGGGAACCTGCATGACCTCAGTTTACATCCCCACTCGGAAGAGCTATCTGTGTGATCTCAAGACGGTTACTGAGCCCCTCTGAGGTTTACTGTTTCTGAAACTTCTTTCACGCCTCCACACGTGGGGCTGCTTTCTTCAGCTCTTGGACTCTCCCCTCTGGTGCCCTCTGTTCTCACGTACAGTCTTCAAAATGAAAATAGAACAGGGGGAGATTGGCCACATCCATGAAAGGCTCCTGAATCTCTGACCCAGACCCCTACAAGCTTCCCACAGTGGTGACCCTCCATGAGGAGCCCTGTATGCCACATCAGCCTCAAAGCCATGAGGAATGGCTCCAGGAAAACCATGTACCCACACCAAAGGGAGCACGGAGAATAAGTCACGTTCTGAGTTTGGGTTCTTCAGCCTAGACCTAAAACATCATTCCTACCCCTGTGAGGAGAAGGGGAATAGTGTTCAGCAAGGAGAAACTAGTACAGTACACAAACCCAGAGTGAAAGAATAGAAAGTCAGGGGGACAGCAGGCAATGTGTGTTTACATTGTATCTTACTTCCTAATGCTCACCAGAAACAAAAAGCTCAACCGATATCCCTGGACATGAGCTATCCAAAAACATTCCCACCCACCCCAGGGACAAAGGGGGGTGAAGGAAAACTCGGAAGTACTTGGGAGCATCCCTCCCCTGGAGACCATCTCCCAAGTTTCAGGCAGAGGAACTTCTCATTCACTCACTCCACAGTCTTAGAGAGGGCTCTCCCATCCGAGACCCCATGCTAGGTGGATATTGCTGTCAGCGATGGGCCTCTGTGCTGCCTGTATGATTCCCCATGAACATCAGATGGCCTGTCTTGCCATGCATGCAGCTGTCTGCCATGCATCCCTGAGGAGGAAAGCACCCAGGGCTTCCTGTTCCACCCCCCTCCACTCACCCAGGCCCTTGGGGATCAGGTGGGGGCACCCAGTCTAGCACTACCTGCTCCAGTTCACTCGGCCTTCTTTCAGATCCTCAAAGAGGCCTCTTTCCCTCTGCCTTGGAAACATAGAGCCTCTGTTCCTCCCGTTGGGGGCATTCTCCCCTCTTTTCACTGAGTTAACTCTCACTGATCTATCTATTCTCTGTGCAAAGGTCCCTTCCTCTGGAGGTCTGGCAGACCCCAGGCCACATAAAGTTCCTTTGTTTTGTGCTCTCATGTAAGAAGTCATTTTTCTTGGTAGCATTCTCAGTGTAATTATGCAATCACTTATGTGATGTTTAGATCAATCTTCATCTGCTTTATGAGGCTCTATGCTCTTTGAGAATAGGAACTGGGTGGTCTTGTCGCAACTTCCTATCGCCAGCATCTGGCATTGTCCTTGGCACTCAGTAATTACCTGATGAATAAGTGGACAAATCAATCTCCCTTGGCGGTCTGCAGAGACATTCCCTGAGCCTCCCCTGCAGGTGGCAAAGTGCGGTCCCAAGACAAGACTTCACCTCGGAGTAATGCCCCTTCCTGGGAGGCTTGGGCCCATCTCTGACCCCGTTTTTCTTTTGTGGCTTTAACCTGGAGCCCATAACTTTGCCTCTATTCCAGGAGTCCCTCCTGTGGTGTCTCCCAGGAAGACCAGGGAATGCTCATCTAAACCCTGTGCTGGCTGCCTCAGATGTCCCCCAGTGCCAGGTTCAGTGTCATCCACTTCTTGCTACAATTTGGAGACAGAGAGCCCACACAAGGCTTTGCATCAGGCAGCACTTCCACGATGGGGTTATTGACTATTTTCAAAGGCATCTGGCGGCAATGAATGCACTGAGAAGGGCACGAGGAAAAACAAGAGTGCAAAGCTGTGTCTGAGGCAGGAGAGTTTCCTGGTAAGGATGCACCCCCTTCCAGGACACCCACAGACCAGTTATGACTTCCTGTCGGCTGCACTTCCAGACAGTCTCATCAGTCTGCCTGCAGGGCCCTGGCTTTCGAGGGGAACTTGATTCTCGCATCTGAGGGCCTAGATCAAGGGTGTTGCTGGCTTGTTTGCTCTTATCATACACATTCTTACAATGTCTTCATTTTGGCCTAAGTGAAACCAAATGCTGTCAAAGTCTTGCACAGGACAAGTGCCACTGCCCCTACCTAACCCCAGCCGCTCTGGACCTCGGGGCCCAGGCTCTCAGCTGTGGGGGTTGCCAGTAAGTGTCCCTGCTCCTCTGGGGGATTTCTAAGTCTGAACAACGGACCAGTGCTGTAGGCACCCACAAAACCAGGCTCTGATTCCACCAGGAGCTGTTGCTATAGAAAGTGAACGGGCTGGGGTGGCAGGATGGGAGAGGAAATCATGAGGAGGAAAGTTTCTCCCCACACCCTCGATAATTCTTCTTACCCTGAGATTGGGGAGTGGGGCCTGCGCCAACCTAAAAATAGGAAAGATGGGGCAGGAGCTCAGCCTGCCAGAGGGTAGACGGCCAGCAGGTGGCAGTGGTGACGGGGTTCCTGCACGTGCCAGTCCTGGCCCTGTGGACAAACCTGTGGACAGGCCTGGTGGGGAAACCAAGGCCTGGCACTAGATGAGTGCCAAGGTCAGCCAGGGAGCAGGGCTGCAGTCCTGTGTCCCTCCTTCTCCGGGGCGGGGCTGTCATGGGTGACTGAGCTCCCCATGGCCCTAGTGAGCCTGTCTCACTCCTGCAGCAGGTGGGGAGACCTGGGGCCCCGGAGGACCTTGGGCATTCCTGCTCAAGACGGGGGCGGGGGGGCCAGGAAGAGGGGGCACTGTTCAAAGAGAGGTGACATTTGGGTCCTGTTTGAAGTCGGTGTGACTAACACCTGCTTGCCGGGGAGGAAGGTGAGGTTCTTCCAGGCAGAGAATCAGCCTATGGCGGAAGCCTCTGTGGTGGCAGGTGCATGAGGAGGGAGGGCAAGTGAGAAATAGACATGGGGCTGTCTGTGCAGGGTCACCTCAGCGACAGGTGGCCAGCTGTGGCCGTCTGCATGTGCGCCCACAGGACAGGGCGGCAGGTCCAGGCTGTCTGTCCACACATGGGTCATCAGGGCTGGGCTGCATGGGGAGGTCAGGGCCCCTCCTGAGTAGGGGGAGCAGGATGGAGCCCACAACCATGGACAGAAGGCAGGGACAGACAGAGGGACCTGGGACAGCCGGCCCACCCTCCTGACCCCCAGGTCTAAGCCAGGGACCCTCCGCTCTCCCCCACCACACTCCGTGATATCTCTCCCCTTACACTAGTGCCACCATTAGCTGTCTGTCCCCTGCATCGCACCGTGAACACGGGAACCTGCCAGAAATGTGTTGCAGTTTGTGTTTCTGGGTTCGGGACCATGTCCTCCATGTGGGAACCCGGCCTCCAGCGCATGCTCTGAAGAGCACAGAGATGTAGAGTTGAGGGGCTCAGAGTGCCCAGGGTGGCCCACGGACAGTGAGGGTGCCTGGGTCCACGAGTGCAAGGAAGAAGGCCAACGGGAGGGGCCATGAGAGCAGCAGCCAGGCCGCAGGGACCTTTGCACCCCAAAAGAGGGAGGTCCTGGCGCACGTTGTGCCTCCCAGATGGGCTCAGGTGCCTGGCGGGAGCTCAGGAGAAGCCTGGCCACAAGCCCTGGGGTGCCCGGTGGAAGCTGAGGTTAGGAATGGGAGGGATCAGCCGCTCCCATCACATGCCCCCATCAGACCCATGGAGCGGGGCCCTGAGGCCGACCCTGCTCTGAGCACTGGGGTATACCTGGGGGACCCTGGACCCAATCTGCCTGGGAGGTCGGGTTCTACTGAGAGCAGGTGGACATGGACAGAAGAGCAGTCACTGAGGAAATGAACACAACTCTTCTTTCTGCCCCAGCCTTGGAGAGGCGGGAGGGACAGAGGGATAGCGCCCCTCAGGTGCTCGCCTCTTTGAGGGACCATCTCTAAGGAAGAGATGTTCGAGCAAGCCCGAGTGACAGAGCCCGCATCCCAGGCACCGGGAACAGCAGTGAGGAGCCCTTGGACTGGGGGCTGAAGGCAAGGATGTGAGAGCCAGCAAGGACCTCTGCTGGGGCTCCTGGACCGGCTGGGGGTGCAGGGTACACTCGGTGAATGGGGTGGCTGAGGGTTTTAGGTGGGTCTGACGCAACTACACGACCGAGGGTTGTGTCTGGCCCCCACTTTGCTCACTGTGTGGAGAAGTGATTGCAGGGCCAAAATGAGTGGAGGAATCAGGTAGAAGGCTGCAGTTGTGGTCCAGGGAGAGAAGACCAGGGTTTGCAGCAGCGGGGGCGAAGTGAAGACTTGGATCATTGCTGAAGCGAGGGTCAGGCTGTGAGAACCCACTGGTGGATTAGATGAGTTGGAGTAGGGGACGGGTGGTGAAAGGGGAACTGTCCTGAAATGCCCAGGAAGATCACTTGCACGATGTCGGCGCCATGCAGCTAGAGATGGCCCCATGATGTCATCTAAGACCTTTGGAAGCTCAGGCTGAGGTTTCTGGCAAAAGCCACATTTCGGTTCATGGAAGGTCGAGTGGGAAGTGTGGACGTACAACAAGGGCTCCTGGGTCACTGGTACGTGGGCAACCCCACCCGGTCCCCGCCCGGTCCCCACCCGGTCCCCGCCCAGTCCCCGGCACAGATGGCTCCTTCTCTAGGGACAAATTGACAGGAGAAAGCCCCTCTGTTTTCCACCTGCCAGCAGTCTCTCCCCACTGGGGCCATGAGTTCTTTCTTGATGTCCCTGGCACTAATGAAAGCCACCCCTCTCCTCTCTTTACTAATGCCACCAACATGTCCTGGGTCCTTTCTGACAGTGGTAGGTGGAATGAGGCCCCCAGGGACCATACAACCCTGTCTCGCTGGATCAGAAGCTGCTCTCTTTTCTGTCTTCAGGATGAGAGACATGGCAGGACTGATAGCAGCTCCTCCTGCCGCTGATCCTGCGGCCGTAACCAGAGCGGAGGTGTGCCTCCTCGATAGGCAACTGTCTGAACTTGACTGTCTATTTTTCAGAAGACACTGTCCTCTTAAAGAGCTAGTGTCTATTTTTCAGGAACCAAATGTGTTTGAATACAGTCCCAGAGTCTTAGAAAGGACTTTAAACAGAAATTTGAGGTGGTTTCCTAAGAAAAGAGCAAGGTGGGGAAAGCGAAGACATAAAAGCAAGGTCACTCTTTCCGGCTCAATAACATATGGTTGAAACAACAGAACCCTTGATACATTGTTGCATTTTTAGCTATCTCCCTAACTATAAAATAGTTATAAAGTAACAGGCATGCATTTCACCAATGAAGAAACAGTGTTTGTGGACTCTGCTTACAAATGGCAGATTTGGGGGTGGGGGGTGTTGTTGGCAATGTGACATGGAACAGCCAGTGTGGAACCCCAGAACGGGGCTGGCGGACCCGAAGGGAACACGTACGTTCATGAAAACCTACTGGAAAGACCTTCAGCTGTTACCCTCAGGGGATGTAGGGCTTCGAAAATCTCTCCTGCGAAGAGGGACTGCTGTCACATGAAGTATTTCCAGTGAGACCACGGCCCAGGTGGCCAGACTCAAAAAAGGAGTGCTTCTCCAGGTCTGTGTGCTCTGCACCAGGAAAGTCATCATCTCTGGGTGTGCCAGCATTGGGGTTTTGCAGGTGCTCACAGCTCAGCAGGACCCCCCCCAGGCGGCCACGCAGCCTCTTCCATCGTTCCCTCAGTCTCCCTGCAATCCCCCCTGCTGCGTAGACATTCTGTGATTCCTCTGAGGTCAGCTCAGTCCTTTCCACACATTGTTTTCTGCACACTGACTGTGGACAGACCCCGAAGGAGGGGTGGCAGTGGCGATGGGGAGGGTACGGACTTTGTACAAAGGATGCCCCGGTGGTAAGGGGCGCTGATGCCTGGAGGTGGTCATGCCCTCCTCCTATTAACAAGAGATATTTCCAGAAGTAATTATGTCAGTCACCCTTCACACCGAAGGAGCAAATAATTGAAATGATTCTCAACAGAGTGCAGGGGGTTGGTCTTGGTCTCGAGGCCTTGTCTGATGGCTGTGTGTCCCAACACCACCCTGCATTCCCGTGACTGTGGTGCACAGATCAACGGTTGGCCTTGCGAGGTTCTTGTACTTGGCATCTGTCATCTTAGGTTGCTTCCATGACACCCAGTGAAATACATACCTTTGGGATAACACATGTTCATATGTGGAACCGAAGCTCAGAGACATGAAGTCACTTGCCCGGAGTCACACATGGTGAACATGGTGAAGCTGGGGTTGGGATCTTTTTGCCTCCAGAACATGTCCTAACTGTTGTCCATTCTTCTGATCAACAGGGAACCTCACCCCACTGTTCCTAGGAAATGTACCTGACCACGCAGATACTGAGCTCCCAGTGGTTGGAGGGACCATTGCTTTTGGCTGAATTCTGCTGTCAGCAAGCGATTTCGTGGTCTGAGACCCAGGTCAAGTCAGAATGTATGCAAACTCAGAGAGGAACTACGCGGGTCTCCCCTATCTCTGCGGTGTCTGCTTTGCACGGTGTGCCCAGCACAAGCCAGCAAAGACACTTGGTGGCTTGGCCAAGCAGCACTTGTATCCAGCTACATCCAGAACTCTCTTACCCAAGACCGCTGGTGGCACTACTGTTCTCGAACTCTGGAAGACAGCAAGGCCAGCGAGGGGTGGCACCTGTGGGGACCCCCTCCAGCCAGAGACGCATTCTGATTCTCCTTTGGATGGGCGGGGCAAAGTGCCTCACCCCTGGGCCTCAGTTTACCCTCTTTAAAATGTCCTAATAAATACCTAGCTGTCTTCTTTCAGAAGCTGGGATCGAATGAGAAGTTACTAAGTTACCTGCCAGATGCAGAACGAATATTTGTAATCATCCCACCTCACAGGATATATCAGGCATCAAGAGAGCCTGTAGATTGTAAACACTTATATTGTGAAAGAGGAGACCGATACTGTGAATTGTGTTCAACCACAGACAGTAATTTAAAAAAAAAAAAAACTTATCTAATTGATTTTTTTAAGTACCATTAATGAGTTTGGGCACTGAAATAGCTCAGTGTTTTTTTTTTAATGCTAGAATATGCTATTTCATAATGTTAATGACTGGTATTAATATTTATAAAAGAAAATTACAAACCTAAGTAATGGTATCCAGTTGAGGAGGACTATAATTAATAAAGTGAATACTTACAATCATGCAGTGCCTGTGTGTGGAATCTAGAAAGCCAGCCATGTGTGTAGGATGGAGAAGAAATGAGCGGTCTGCAGTGAAGGCGAACATGAACGTGCTTGTTGCCCTCACTCCCCATGTGTCCCCCTTCTACCATGGATTCATGTGCACCCCTAGCTAATATAGCCAATAAAAGGGTAGCCTGACCTCTCTTTCATTCACATGATAAGCATGACTGAGTAGGCATCATGTGGGAAACTCTGCTTGGTATTGATGACTTTATTTTTTAATTTTATTTATTTACTTGAGAGAGAGAGTGTGAGCAGGGGGAGGGGCAGAGGGAGAAGGAGAAGCAGACTCCCCGCTGAGCAGGGAGCCAGATGCAGGGGCTTGATCCCAGGACCCCGGAATCACGACCTGGGCCGAAGGCAGACACTTACCTGACTGAGACACCCAGGTGTCCTGATGACTTTTTTTTTTTTTTAATGACTTAGCCCATGTCCTCTACTAACAGTTTGCAGGATGTGGACACATGGGAGTCCATATGCTTCCACAACAATCACTCTAATGCCCATGACCACCACTGGGAGGGAGGGAGGGCATCTGAGGTGGGTCCTTTGCACTCAACTCCTCACTCCAGTAGCCCGGTTGGTGGGCCGCCTTCACTTCAGGACAGACTGGGGAATGCAGCCACACTCAGGGGAAGATGTGAAGTTGGCAAGGTTTGCTCCAGGCCCCCTTCCGCCAAGGGAACAAGGTGGGACCCGGGGTCCCCCACAGCGGGACTCACTGTAACATACATGTTCTGTGCTCTCAGCGACAGTGAGCTGCCATCACCCACCCCCCACGGGCCGGGGGCACTTCCCAGGCTGAGGAAAGTGAAGACCAGGAGGAGATGGGTGCAGTTGGCTGTCCCCAAGAGATATGTGCCTGCCTCCACCTTCCTGCATCTCCCTCCTTTCTGCCTTCCCTTCCCTTCTCGGCCCACTCCGGCTGTCTTGCTGGCCCGCCCTTGCTCCTGCACTGGTGACCATACTCTCCAGGCTGCCGTTCCAAGTAGTTTGGGGGTGATTTCACAGGCTCATGTCCTCAGGAGGATACATTTGGGATACGGTAGAAAAGCCAGTAACCACCGAGAGGTGCATGCCTGGTCTGGCTTCGCATGTCCCGGGACCCAGTGGGAGGAAAAACAGTCCGTGCGCCTGCCGCTGACTCTCGGAGGACAGCGTGGAGGGTTCCAGTACTTCTAGCTCACAGCAAGGGTTCTTGCGAGTGGGCAGGCGATGACAAGATTAAGAGAGTTGGTGTTGTCCTGGAGGGACACTGTACCAGTGGAGGTAGACATGTGCATGAAGAGACGGTACCAATCGGAGGAAGGAGGGTGAGGATAGAGGGTGCAGAGTGGGCCCATGAGGCCGGGCTAGAATGGAGACTTCCTGAAGCCCGGCTCAGAGGGAGGCCGAGGTGGGCTGAGCCCCACCCCGATCTTCGGCTTAGGAATGACAAGGAAGTGCAGGCAACCAAGGCTTGCCAGCAAATAGGACTCAATGTGGGTGTGGAAGAAACGAGGCTGGGGAAGGCAGGCGCTGAGCTCCAGTGCACCTGGGCCCCTTGGGCTGAGCTCCTCCATTGCTAATCCAGGGACTTTCCCAGTGCTCAGAGAGCCAGCACCGTCATGGTGGCAGTGACAGCAAGAGGTCTCTCTCTGGGGTCCCTGCACAGGCTCTGGCTGGCTGGGCTCAGCTGGGCAGGTGCTCTGAGCCTGACTGGAAACAGCAGCTTGATGCAGGATGGAGGGGAGGGCTGAGAAGGGAGGGCACCAGGGAATCTGCCCGGGCCCCTGGGAGGAGTGGGGACTGCCCCCCCAGCACCCCTCCCTCCTTCCCTCCGGTTCCAGCCCAGTGCTTATCTCTAAATCAGGCATGCATGAGGCCAGGATACACATCTTCTGGGGCCTCCAGAGAGTTGGAAACCACATCCGTACCTTGGCTTCTGCACGAGGGGAACTGCCCAGCCCCGGAGGACGCCTGGTCTCCACCACTTGCCTCCGCTTCCTCCCGGCAGCCTCTGCGTAACGCAGCGGGATCTGGGCTCTCCTCCTGGCTCAAGAGCTCAGCCCGTGCTATTCTTGGCTTGTCCACATGTGTCTGCTTTGTCCCGCCTCATTCCTTGTCCTTGTTCCTCAATGTTTCAGGGGCTACATGAATTCAGCCCCACCCCGCACCCCAATGCCACATACACAACCAGTCATTTGGTCTACACAGAATGCAGAGCACAGCGCTGACATGCTCTCTGTACCAGGAGCCAGGGGCTCTTCCTGTGCCTGGTCTCAACTCAGCTCATTCCTCCTTCTAGCACATCCCTTCTGTCTGTCCTGCACACAGGCTTCCCTCCTTTGGCAGCATCAAACCCAGAAAGGGCTTTAGAGAGTGAATCTGCTCACTCCTGATTCCTGGGGAATCAGGGGAATTAGGAGTGGGTCATCAGACCCCAGTGGCTGGGGGAGACTCCCCAGGAACCATGCCTCAGTTTCCCCATCTGTAAACAGGGAACTCTACTAGGTGTGGCAGATGAAGTGATAAGATTTTCACTTTTCCTGGTTCACAGCAGGCCACGAAGTCAAGGAAGGCAAAGTGAGCTACTTTACTAACTCAGGACCTGGCCTCACTGGATTGGGTCAGGGGAGGGAGTTGCTCACCTCCTGTCGCCAGTTAGAGGCCAAGGTCAGGCAGAGCCTTCATCCTCAAGTTCAAGGAGACCTGGTGAGCACCCTGGGGAAGGCAGTCGGTAGGCGTACAAGTGAGGAGGGCCACAGAGCACGGACTGGCAGATGCTCTGCTACCGGAATTTGGTAGCAGAGGGAAGGGACTTGCCATCAGGTAGCCAAGGTGCTTGTCAGGGTGATGTGTCTCCTGGAAGGACTCTCTGGTCCACTGCGGCCCAGGTGTCTGAACAGTAGCCACACCCCTGTGCTCTATGGGGTCTCCCAAGCTCCTCTCAGCGCAAAGGGGAGCTGGAGAGCTGGGCCAGTCACTGAGAAGTGCCCCATGGCACGTGGCTCAGATGTGTCATCTTTGCCACAAAGAGAGTAGGGGAGGACATTGCCTATCACCAGATGGGTGATGGATGTGCCTCTCCCCCTATATCTTTTTCCCTTGAGGCTTGTCTTTTCTCACATATTAGGAGTCACAAAATTCCCCCTATCTTTCCCTGTGGTTCCCCAGTTTTCCCCTGGGTCCCTCTGAGATCATCTGTCACAGGCACTGCGTAAAGGCTGGCTCAGAGCAACAACGGCATCAATCCCACTTATGCGAACATCTCAGCCCCTCCACGACCTTCTAATGACCTCAAACACAGCTTTCTGCCATTTTAGACCCTGGCACATACCTCCTGGGGTCTTAGAAACATCAGTTAGAATACAGAGATGTGGTCATGTTTCCTTTAATTGCTAGAACAGCGACCAAGTTCTGGGTGAGCAAACACTCCATAATTCCACCTGAACGGGACCTGCAGGGCAGGATGGAAAGAGCCATGTGCCCTCATGACTCAGGGCCATCTCACTCAATGAGGGACCCATTTGCTGAAACAGGATTGAGCAGCTTTGGCTATCGGGACATCGGAAGCAAGGAGACTCATCTGCAGGGCAGGGGACATACAGTTTGGGATGGACATCCTGCCAGGTGCTGGCTCCTGTTCTTGGGGGGCTGGGCAAGACAGGGGAGCAGGCAGGTTGCAGCCAGCTCTCATGGGGCTTCATGGCTCTGTCAGATTTGAGCCTCCATCCTGGAGGAGGAAGGCCTGGGGAGACATGGCAGTGTTCAAACAAGGGAAGACAAAGTTTGATCTACACTTTAGAAAGACCAATGGACCCAGGACACCTTGGGGGCTCAACTGGTTAGGTGTCCACATCTTGGTTTCATCTCGGGTCATGATATCATGGGTCATGAGATCAAGTTCCACTTTGGGCTCCATGCTCAACATAGAGTCTGCGTGAGATTCTCACTCTCCCTCTGTCCCTCCCCCTGCTGGCTCGCTGACTCTCTCTCTCACCCCAAAGGCAGAACAAGAACCAGGGAAGAGGTTGCTGAAAGCAACAGGGCAGGTCACCTCAAAGCTTCCGCCGAAGAGGCCTGACAGCACTGTGCAGCTTGCTTCTTGACCACACAGGGGAATCAGGCTGACTCCTGGGTCCCCAGTTCACATTCCTCCTCTCCCTGCCCCCCCAGGCTTCAGGGACCATGAACGTCAAAGCCTGTGTTTTAGGTGGAGTCTGAGGTGATTTTGAGACAAAGGCACACAGTGTGTAAGTAAAGAGGCTGCTTCCCTCTTTCCCGGACACCACGCACCCCACACTGGCTGGCCCCAGACTCCCCACGGCAAAGAAGGAGCCCCATAGCTATTAGTGCGGGAGCTGCTGCGGGGAGGGCAGGGTGCCCTGAGGCTTCTGGCAGGGCCCCGAGCACAGCGGGCAGAGCTGAGCAGGGATGAGGCCATGCCTCCGGTTCCCTCCTCCAGGCCCTGGGCTCCTATCAGGTGAGTGGGAAAGACAGAGACACAGGGCCAAGGAGGACACAGACTTGATTAGGCTGCCTTGGGTGTGGGGGTAGGAGGAAGACCCCCACATACAGCAACACCTACAGAAGTGTCTGCGGGGTTCATTTATAATTCTCTCCTCTCAGCTTCCAGGATCCTCAACTACAACTTCCCTCGTCCCCTTTTCTGGGTGATGTCCTGCCAGTCCTCCTACAAGCACAGCTGAGAATCAGGGACTGACATCTCTGAACTGGGCCTCCATTTGGAGATGGCATCAGGAGAGTTTTGGGGTGGTTGGGTTTAAGACATATTCAGCCACTGGGTGCCTGGGGGGCCTAGTTGGTGAAGCATCTGCCTTCGGCTCAGGTCATGATCTCAGGGTCTTGGGTATTGAGCCTCACATGGCTCCCTGCTCAGCAGGGAGTGTGCTTGTCTCTCTCCCTCTATCTCCCACATCATGGTTTCTCTTTCTCAGATAAATAAGTAAAACCTTAAAAAGAAAAAGAAAAAGAAAAATTCAGCCATGGCAGTGGTCTATGGGGGGACAAGGGGCCAAAGATGGCTAGAAATGTGTATGCACAGGTGTGTGTCTGGGCGAGAGAGAGACAGAACCGAAGTCGCTTCCCATAAGCTGAGAGAGAGACTCCTGTGTACGCTGTAACAACTGTCCTCTTGTGCTCCAGCTGGCTGGAGGCGACCTCTGATCCTGGCCATCAGTGTCTCCAGCCAACATCCCCCGAGCACTGTTCTCACTACCATTTAAGGCAACATGGGGAGAGTGTGTGGGCCCAGCACCCAGAAACCCTGGGTCCTCACTCTGGTTCACCCAGTGATGCTCTGAGTGGCACTGGGGAAACCACTTCCCAGTTTGACCCAAACTTCCCCTTCCCAGACCTGAAGGCCTTGGGCATGGATCCTACCCAGGCACAGTTCAGCCCTCAGACCTCCATAGTTCTGTTGTCAAGAGCCCAGGCCTGATCCCTTGGGTTTCGTTGCCAAGCAGGAGCTCACTCCATCCGTTTGTATCATGCTTGGGACCCCTGTGACTTTGATGTGTATGAGTGGGGCCAGATCACAGCTATCTCCGAGCACAGGCAATGTACCTGCCCTAGGGGGTACACTGCATAATTCCAGAAGATGCCGGTCCTGTGGACTGCTTTGTGAATGGCATCCTCAGAACTGGGCACCCGGGAAGACTTACCCCCATCTCCCCACTGGACACCACCCTTTATACAGCTGTGAGAGCAGGGAAAGGGCTGGTTGGAGGTGTGATATCGGGGTTCCTACTGAACCTACTGCGGGTCAGGGGCCTTCATCCAAACTTGGATTCCAACTTGTACAATCAAAGACCATCCCTCTCTGAGACCCATGTTCTAAAGGGGCAAAATGAGGAGGTGGTCTTCATGGCACTTGCCAGCACGGATTCTGAGTAATGACTGCTCAGAATGGACCTCACATGAGTATAGCCATATGTTCTTAGGAGACTTATGGCAGAGTTGCTTTTCCAATATCTTGGGAACATGGTTCACTGTGCCTAATTTCTTGTCAGAAATCCTACCAGCAGTCAGCCGGCTGGGACACCCAGGGAACAAGCCAGGCATTACGCTCCCAAACTCTTTCGGGAGCTGAGCTATAAGCCACACACAGGGAAGGCCTTTTTACCATGGCCTCTCCATACCCCCTGGCTGTGAAGGCTGACTATTTGAAGCCTGAGTCCATTAAGACTGATCTGCAGTGACTTCCCTGTGACTTGCACCAGCCCTCAGAGCTCACGGTGCTTCAGAGACATGGACGCTCACAGGTCCGCTTGGGTCCCTCGGGGTGCTTTCCATCTCATAGGATGCTGTGGGGATATTTTGCTAGTACTTTGTTGGTATTAGCTTCCAATAACAATAGCGACAACCGGGCAAATCTCTTTGTTCATTTCACCAATGGATATGAGAGGCTGAGTTTCAATGCCCCGGAGAACAGCCATCTGAGAGGATGGATTGAGCAGCTGTGATGCAAACTTGCTTATCGAGGTTGCACTGTGTGCTCGGCCTCTGTTTCATTACCTCCCATTTCCTACTTATAATGTAATGGCCAGCCTTTTCCTGTTACCCAAGGGTAGCAATTTCCACCTTAGACAACATATTTCTTACATATCCTTTGGTAATCATGGACAACTTGATGATTTCCCCTTGTTCTCTCTATGAGAGCATCCTACACTCTCTCAAACAGAAATGCCAGACTCTAGTGTCTTCCCCGTACACAGGAAACCTGTGGCCAAAGCTCTGCTCAGCAATCTGGGATTGCACATCTCACGTGGCAATGAAATTGGGCTGGTCTTTAAATGCTAGAAAGGAACAACTTCCCAGGGTGCCCCTGGGTCACTCCATTTTTGGGGAAAAAGACAGACTACTAACCAACTTCTCAGAGGGGTAGATCACCCAGGAAAGGAAATGTATTCCCAAAACAAACCCTATGCAGTTTGGAAGCCAGACTTTATCACTATCCCCAGGTAGCAGCCTTGCAGTGGTGGGAGAAAGGGATTGTCTGTCCTCTTCCAATTATGTCACAAAGATAAGGCACCTTTCAATAGCATTTGTACATGCTGAGCGTCCAAGCCAGGTGTGTTCAGAATTCCCAGGCTCAGGAAGCCCAGGTGTTGGGAACCATGATCCAGCAGTTAGAGGAAGGGTGACCCCCACTGAGAGCAGGAGCTGGCAACAAACCAATGGGTTAGCTGGTGTCTGAGCAGACTGAAAGCTTTTGAGAAAACCCTATGGACAGCTGCCCCATGTCCTCCTGTGGGGTCATCTAGCTATAAGGGCCAGAGATTGGCTAGAAGGAAAGATTGTAAATGACAGACACTATCAAAGGCATTAAACATTCACGACCTCCATCCTCACAAGAGCCTGAGAAGTAAGGAGCATTCCTGCTCTACAGACCCAAAACGAGGCTCAGAGAGATGAAAGGAATTGCTGATGGGCACAAAGCTGACGATGGAGGAAACTGAAGTAATCACTCAGGAGAGTGAGTCTCCAAACTACTAGTGGCACTTCTGTCACCTGGGAGCTGGTTAGAAATGCAGATCCTTGAGCCCTGTCTCAGACCTCAGACAGATTCAGAATCTGCACTCTTTCAAGATTCCCAGGTGATGGGTCTGCCTTCCTGTCGACGGTCCTCATGCACTTTCAGGTCAAGTCTCTGATCCTGCTAGGGCAGCCACATGTTCCCAGGTCAGGAAGGATCTGTAAAATCTAGAGTGGAAGCCCAATGAGGTATAATATGCTATTATGCCTTGAGGAATTCTTGATCTAATGTGATAATAAAGCACACAACAAATACAGTGAAGACAAAATGAGAGTTCATGAAAGTCAAAACCATTATAAATGTTGCATTACCCCAGGATTTTAACTTCATGAGCTTTTTTGTCCATCTCTCCATCTGGCCATTGCCATTCATCAAAATTATTGAGGACAGAAAGTCTTCAAAGGATAAAAGTTATGTCAGACTGGTGTCATATTTTGCCCACCTGGTCAACACAGAGGAATTAAAATAGCATGCCCTCAGACTGAAGCTGAGCTTCCAATTTACATTATCTGAATCCTGACTCAATGGAGATGACTGCTCTGTTAGTCTCCAGAAAACAGGGCATCCGTAAAGTACAACAAGACAGAGCAAGGCCATGCAAGAATCAAATGAAGGGTCAGTAGTCCAAACAATGGTAGTGACATACCGGAGAAGATGGTTTATTAAAGGGAGGAGTGGGTGCTTGTCAGCAGATAGAAGGGATTGGGCAGACCTTCACATTCAAGAGACTTATATGGTATCAAGAATTGACCTGGGGGTTTTCCCAGGGTCCTCAAATATCATTCTGTGCCCTAATCATATCCTGATGGCTACTAATTTGGGTAGCATGTATAAATATCACTAGAAAGAAATACTTCTTACTGTAAATTAACAAAAAATACTATTCTTGGATTATGATTTGGTTTCTTATGAGTTTGACTATCATGAATTTGTTTCTGAGAATGTGGGTACTTTGACAACACTCTCCAACCTGAAAGAGGTCTTCATTGTTGACCTGGAAATGCCATCAAAGGACTAAGTGACCAGACCTGGTGATGGTGAGCCTCCTTTCCTGACACAATGCTGTATTTTTCCCAATTTTTCTTAAGATTCAGTTTAATCACCTATACCCAAATGCACACTCTCTAGCTCACCCTTAGTTCCTAAATCAGTTTTGACTGAGCTACTCAGTCCTCAAAGTTCTGCAACCATTTCCTTCTCCCCACCCACGCAGGCTGAACTTAGTATCATCCTTCCCCTCACTGGGCTAAATGGAGAGCTCCTGCTCAGGTTCCCAGAGGCTGCCTCTCCCTGCCCTGTGTGCACCTGTCTGTGGACAGTGATGTTGGGTCTCTTTGGTTCCTATCCTGTCCTCCAAAACCCTTGTTTACATCAGAGCTCACACCTCTGGAGTTTGAAGCCTGGCCTCTGAACACCTCACAAGGTGACTGAACCTAATCTCTGGAAACCAATTTTCTATATGTTTCTATTCCACCCAGTTCATGGTCTATACCCTATCTACCACTAGATCCTAACACCTCCTGCTTATCCCATTCTGAAGCTGACAGTGTTTTTAAAACCCTGACTGAGATGTGACCTTGGACTTCCCTGTTTGGCTTTCTCCTATCCCAGACCACATTCTCAGCACTGTAGTTTCCTCTAGTTTGCTTATCCTGGTGGGCAGACTAAACACCACCTAGGCCCACCTCTCTACCTCCCTATATGAGGAAACTGGATTAATGACAGCTTCATGTAGAAAAGTTTGACACACGTCATGAGGATGAATTAGGAAAGGGTAGAGGAGTACCTCCAAATAGAGGAAGTGGGGTAACACTGGCAGAGACTAGGCAATCGCGAAGCTCAGCAGGAAATGGAAAGAAGATTAGTTTGTGGGGAGGCACCCGGATGGAAAGTGGGCAGGGGTGTGGCCACCTGAACAGTGAGACTCTCACTGGGAGCTCAGGGCCCCTTCCACAGCAGGAGGAGTAGAGGAGGGACCCTTCTTCCAGCTCTGCACTAAAGTACCAGCAATGAACATTCATCTGTAGCTTGTATAAAGATAATCAAATAGCCGAAGTTAAGATGCCTGGCTTCAAATCTATGGGTGAAATACTATGAAGATAGTAAACGAGCAACCGAGAAATTGATTCCCATGTAGTATTTCTGTTCATCACCCAGGGCAACAATGTTGACTCTATGATCCCAGATAATCTCTGTGAATCATCTCAGAATTAAAAAGTAGAATTTAGTTTAATCATACACACATACAGATACATTTACATGTGCATATGTAGTGTGTGTGTGTGTGTGTTTACAATTTGCAATGGAGAAATCAAATGAATAATACCGTGTGGTTACAACCTCAGAAATGTTGACAGTGCAAATGTTTTGCTTCTCAGTCACTAATTCCAGTTAAAGCGGTGATTAGAAAAGGAATCCTATCATTTACCAGATTCTGACTTTAGCAAACAAAGTGAGACAGGCTCGTTTTGTTTTTAAAAGGCTTCTCCTAGGTCCTTCCTTAAATACAAAGGCACAAAATGGATGGATAAAGTTAGGCCACCCAAAGGTCCATTCTGCCCTTCATGTAAGAATTGTAGCAAGTCTTACACAGCTACAAAGCTTGGTTTCTGTCTTCTTAGCAAGTTCAAAACTTAATTTTATAAAAGGGATAGAATGGACTAAGGAAGCCTTAAAAGTAAATGTCAAAGATAAACATAGGATAAATATAAATAGGAGCCTTTCCTGCTCCTTCTATATTGTCTTGTCATCTGAAGAAATTTCCCTGGTTGGCTAGGAGCCTTGGAAAACAATCTGTCTTTGCTCTTTACCCTATGAGAATTTTAAAATCCCTATAGTCACCAAACAAAGAAAACAGACTAATATCTCTTATGAACATAGATGCAAAAATCTCTAACAAAATATCAGCAAATCCAATCTAGCAACATGTTAAATAGATTATAAATCATGTGTATATACTCTAAGTGGGATTTATCTCAGGAATGCAAGATTGGTTTAACATCTGAAATTCAATTAATGTAATACAACATGTGAATAAAACAAAGGACAAAAACATATGACCATCTACATTGATACAGAAAAAGTATTTGACAAAAATTCAACCCTTTTCATAATTAAAAGGAAAACTAAAAATAATCCTGAGAATAAGTGGTACCTTGGTCTGCTCAGGCTGCCATAACAAAATACCAGGGACTAGGTTGCTTAATCCATAGACATTTATTTTCTCACAGTTCCTGGATCTGGAAGTTCAAGATGGAGTTGTCATCATGGTTGGTTCTGGGGAGGCGTCTCTTTCTGGCTTGAAGATGGCCACCTTCTTGTGTTCTCATGTGACCTTTCCTCTGTGTGTGCATGGAGAAAGAGAGAGAGAACTGCAGTGTCTCTTCTTCTTCCTCTAAGATCACTGGTCCCACTGGATTAACCTACTCCTATGACTTCATTTAACCTTAATTGTCTCCTAAAAGCCCCTACTTCCAAATGTAGTCACATTCAGCACATGAATTTGGGAAGGACACAATTCAGTCCATAACAAATGAACTTCCTGAGCCCAATAAAAGGCATCTGTGGAAAACCCATAGATAACAACTTATGTAATTAAAAAAAAAAAAAAGACTAAATCTTTCTCCTTAAGATCAGGAACAGGATAAGGGTATCCAGTCTTAACACTTCTAGTAATTGTGAGGTCTCATCTAGAGCAATTAAGTAAGAAAAGGAAATAAAACGTACTCAGTTTGGAAAAGAAGAAATAACATTATTTGCAGATGACATTATCATATATATAGAATATCCTAAAGAATCCACAAATATCAGAATTAATAAATGAGTCCAGCTAATTTGCAAGAAACAACTTCAAATACAAAAATCCATTGTGAATCTACAGACTATAATCTGAAAATGAAATTAGGAAAGAAATTCCACTTACAGTAGTACAATAGTATCCAAAAGAATAAAATACTTAAGAATAAATACAATGAAAGAGAGGCAACACTTGTACACTGAAAACTATAAAACATTGCTGGAAGTTATTAAGGAGACATAAACGAATGGAAAGATAGATCATGTTCATAGATTGGATGATTTAATATTATGAAGTCAGCAATGCTCCCCAAGGGGATCTGCAGATTCTCTGCAATCCTAACAATCTTTTCTGCAGAAATGGAAATGTTGATCCCAAATTGCAAGAGACCTTGAATGCCAAAACAATCTTGAGAAGGAAGAATGAATTTGGAACGTTGACACTTTCCAATGTCAAGGCTTACTACAAACTTCCAGTGTGATATTGGCATGAGGGTAGACATATGGATAAATGCCGCAGGATTGAGAATCCAGACACAAAGCCATATATCCATGGTTAATTGATATTTAATGAGCGTGTCAAACCCATTTATGGATAAAGAACTGTCTTTCACAAATGGTATTGGGACAACTGGAAATACACATGCAAAAAAAATGATGTTGAACACTTACCTCACAAAATAGACATATATTGACTCAAAATGTATCAGCCACCTTAGCATAACAGCTAAAATAATAAACCCCCTAGAAGAACGCATAGGAGTAAATATTCATGATTATGGATTTGGCAGATTTCTTAGATACAACAAACAACAAAGAACAAATAGACATATTGGATTTCCTCAAAATTAACAACTTTCATGCATCAAAGAATACTACCAAGATGGGGGAAAAAACAACTCACGGGGTGGCAGAAAATATTTGTGAATCCTATTTCTGATGAGGATCTATTGTATCTGGATTATATAAAGAACTCTTACAACTTAACAGCAAAAATGACAAACAACCCAATTTAAAAATGGGCCAAGAATTTGAAAAGCTATTTCTCTGAAAATGATATACTCACGGCCAGCAGGCACAGAAAAAGGAGCTCAACATCCTTAGTCATTAGGGAAACTCAAATCAAAGCCACAATGAGATAGCACTTCATACCGAGTATGGCCATAATGACAACAGTGGGAGACAGCAAGTGTTGGCGAGGATATTACAGAAAGTGGAACCAGCATGCCTGCTGGTGGGAAGGGCAGATGGTGTGATTGCTGTGGAACACAGTGTGATCGTTACTCAATAATTTAAACATGGAGTTACCGTCATGACCCATCCCTTCCATGCTTACGTCTATATCCCCAAAGAATTCAGAACAGGTAGGACAACAAAAACTTATACACAGCTGTTCACAGTGGCACTGTTCATGAGCGCCCAAAGGTGGAAAGAACCGAAATGTCCATCCACAAGTGGATGGATAAACAAAACGTCGTCTAGCCACACAGCGAGGAATAGGGAGTGATGACTTCACGGGTCTGAGTTTCCACACGGGTGAGAAAAAAACTGAACTAACGAGTACTGATGATTGCAAATATTTTTCGTATACCACTATTTTTTTTAATGTAATAACCAACATTTGTGTCCTGCTTAAACTTTGCGAGGCGTTTGCACACCACTGAAAGTTTTACCTCATAACAAATATTTGGAACTCAAGAAAGTACTATCTTTACTGTTTCAGAAAGGAAACAGTGTTTCCTTGGGACCTGAACCTGTGCCTGAAACCTAAAAGGTGAGTGAGTGGGTAGCTGTGAATGAATGAACAAATAAGCAAAGGGATCAAGAAGCATGCTGAGATTCAGAAGCCGAACTGACTCTCCCAAGTTGGCAGACCTGGAGGGGGGGTGGGGAGAGTGGACGTGTGTGGGGAGCTAAGTGCGTGAATGGGACACATCCAGAGCTGGAGCCAGCCCCAGCTGGCCAGTCACATCCATCCCACTGTAGCATGCTGTCTGCCAGAAATATATTCCCTGCATTGTTTTTTTCCCTACTTCAAGGAATTGTTAATAATTTAGGAAAACAAGTGATGCACATCCATCACTCCCCATTTGTTTAGGCAGCAAGAAACAAAACAGAGCCAACTCCTCTAGAAAAAAAAGCCAGCGTTTTCACAAGGCTGAAAGGCACGGTTCTCCCAAGTGAACTCAGGATAAACTAACAAGAGTTTATCTCCTCTTTGGAGGAGAATTTCCTCCAAAGCCAACCGTGTACACAACCCTACACCCAGCCTGTTATTGTCAGGGTTCTGGGGCGTCCCGGAGCTCAGCCATAGGGCTCCCACCTCGTCATAATCCCAGGCCAAAATTGTTGCAACAGGGGCAATGTTGCCTATCACTCTGGCTTAGCCCTCAGGACGTTTAATGTTCATCAGCAAGGATTTCCCCAGGGCCCCAGACATCTGCTTAAAAATAAAAAGTTGTGTTCAATTGTCAAAAGATCAGTTTCCTTGGCACAAAATATGAATATATGTATGGCCCTCTGGATCAAAAAACTTGTTTAACCTGGATAGTCGATCATGGGTATACATATTTACATACAACGACTTGGCATTAAATATTTAGATAAGCAAATGACATCATTCAGGATCCAGCCCTAGGGAGGCAGCAGAGCTCCAAGACTGAGAAGTCAGCTCCTGGGTGTGGACGCCAGCGCCAACCGCCCCCCTGCGTCACCTTGACCGGGGCGCCCTGCCCTTCCTTTTCTTAGATCTGTCAAGTGGGTTAATGGCAATATCTAACTTGGAGTCTCCGTATGAGAATTTAAATACTGAGCCAACGTAAAGCACTTAGCATGGTGCCTGGCAAAGAGAGGTCTCCCCAAAATATAAGCTGTTATGGGGCGGCTGGGTGGCTCAGTTGGTTAAGCATCCAGCTTGATTTCAGTTCAGGCCATGAGCTCAGGGTGGTGAGATCAGACGCCTTATCGGGCTCCGTGCCGGCTACGGAGCCTGCTCAGGATTCTCTCTCTCTCCCTCTGCTGTTCCCCCACGAAATAAATGATGTATTGGTTATGTTAGTGGTTAAGTCACATTAAGAAAATCATTGAAAACAACAATAATTTTAAAAAATAGCTTGGTCCTCTGATGCAGCAAACTGACAAATACAGAATTCCTCTCTAAAACAGTTTTCTAGGGATGCCTGGGTGGCTCAGTTGGTTAAGCGGCTGCCTTCGGCTCAGGTCATGATCCCAGCATCCTGGGATCAAGTCCCACATCGGGCTCCTTGCTCGGCAGGGAGCCTGCTTCTCCCTCTGCCTCTGCCTGCCACTCTGTCTGCCTGTGCTTGCTTGCTCTCTCTCCCTCTCTCTGACAAATAAATAAATTAAAATAAATAAATAAATAAATAAATAAATAAATAAATAAATAAAACAGTTTTCTAGGTACCATTATGTCAATATGAAGAAAAGACAACGAAGTTGCATCCCCTGACCCGAGAGTCTCAGAAGGACGGATGCTTGAGCACTCGGGTGGCGCTCAGAAGCGCTCAGGCATCCAGCTCGGGTGGGAATTTGTGAAGAGCGGCACAGGATGGAAAGGTCAGGTGATCCCGGACAGACCCAGGAGCGGATGCCCGGCCTCTGGAGTGAGATGAGGCGTGTGGGAAACAACACGGCCGCCACGCCTCTTCAAGCAGTGTTCAGAGACGCGTGGCCTTGAGGTGGTGGTGGAAAGTGGGAAGAATTCCTGAAAGAAGGAGAATGAAGCCCAGGGTAAATGGGGACAAGAAAGCGCCAGGCTGTGCCGAACCGGTTCAAATCCGGCTAAAGTACGTCCAGGTGACGGTGCGGATTTACAAGTCCCTGACTCAGTAGCTGGACACGCAGACCAGGAGATCGAGGTCCTGCTCTGCCTGCTTGACTTTGGGTCCATCTTCCTCTCTAAGACCCATTGTTCATCTAGACGGGGAGGAAGGTAGCATTAGAAGGAAACATATATAATGGGCAATACTGGACCATTTTTACCTTCAGAATTGGCAATTTAATATGGTTCAACCTAGCACTGAGTTTGCGTAGACATTGATGGTAACAGCAACTGACATGTAAGTTAACTGTACCCGGTAAGGCACAGTTAGTCCTCGTCTACCTGTATTGGAAGATTTGGCGGAGAGTTGAAAAGTACCAGAAAATATCCTGATTTTACACGAATAGAATACTAATACTTTAAAAACTAGAGTACTCCCAAAAAAATCACTTAAATTTCTTGATATTTGGAGCACTGGGTGTTATATGCAAACAATGAATCTTGGAACATGACATCAAAAACTAATGATGTACTCTATGATGACTAACATAACATTATAAAACATAATAAAAATTTCTTGATACTAATGTCATACACACCACAATGTCCAGGGCACTTTTTCTACCATTGTGTAATTTTGATTCTCATAACAATCTTTGGAGCTGTCTGGCTAAGATTGGTCCCCTAGCCACACCCCCCAAAAGTAAATGATTGGTCCAAGGACATAGATGATAAAAAGTAGATGCCTTCCCAGCAAAGACTTTAATTCTAAGTTCAGAGTTCTTTCCATGGCCCCATTCTTCCTTCTTCCATTTTTTTAGTGAATTTTTAAAATTTTAAATGCCAGTATAGTTAGCGTATAATGTAATATTAGTTTCAAGTGTACAATATGGTGATTCAACACGTCCCTCCATCACCCTGTGCTCATCACCAGTGCACTCATTTATCTCCATCACCTGTTTCCCCACCCCCCACCCACCTCCCCTCTGGTGACCAGCAGTGTGTTCTCTAGAGTTCCGAGTCTGTTTCTTGGTTTGTCTCTCTCTCTCTTTTTTCTTTCCCTTTGCTTTTTATTTTGTTTCTTAAATTCCACATATGAGTGAAGTCATATGATATTTGTCTTTCTCTGATTTGTTTTGTTTAGCATTATGTGCTTCATAATACCTTTTCTATTTACAAGAGAAAACTACCAGAAATGGATCCTCAGACCTAAAGGAAAGCATGCCCTTGGCTGCGAGGTCCCATGTCCTTGATGTCCTTGGAAGAGGGAGATCTGGGTTACTTGGTAACTGGGGGGTGGGGCGCAGAGCAGGGATTCTCTCTCTTTGCTTAAGTGGGTGGTAAGTCCCAAGTATTTTTTCTATATAGAACTAAGGTTTCCAATTTTGGGGGATTCTCTCAAAACAGCCAACTTATCTGAGCGGCTACTAGTACAGAGGAACTCCCTGCGTCATTATCTAGTGGAGGGAATCAGGATTGGGTTTTCAAGCTGGCAGTTCTTAGAATTAATTTCCTATTTTCAACTAAAGGTCACCTTCCCCATTTTGTTCTTTCCATCATAGATCATAACACTTCTTGACTTGCTTGTTAGAAAAATGGGAAGAGAGGAGGAAAAATCCACGTATTTGTGTAAGCGCCCAGCACAGTGACACGAGGTACGTGTGGTTTCATTGCTTCGGTTAGAATCAAAATCAACATATCTTTCCCATCTTGCTGCGTGTGTGAAATAATCTCACTACAAGTCAGATCTGTAAGAATATCCGTTGGAGTACAGCACGTTGGGTCCCTGCTTCCTGGCTGCTGGTGTGAAGGAGTAACTTCAGCAGCAGCTTTGAACTTTGTGGACAGCTTCAAGTCATCTGTCACTTCAGTGAGTAGGAAGTGGGCAGCAGACACTAAAGCCAAGGTGGAAATTCTCTTTGGCAAAGCTAATGGTTGATAATCCTAAAATTCATTTATTTCAAAGAAGAAAATAGCTAACATGCCGCCAGCAAATGCCTCCTCCCATAATGACTCACTCCCCTCTCAACCCAGTCTCATCTCCAGACAGGACTCGGAATGTATTTGAGTGTTTATTTACAGTTAAAGAGAAACTGATCTTTATCTTGTTAAATAGTTCGTTTTAAATTTCCACCAAAATTGCTCTTATTAAATGAGAAAAACAACACAAACCCTTTCCACGTACAAGTGTTCCTCTTTTTTCTAGATCTTCAGCAGTATTTTAGGGTTTAAAGGAAGCAAGTCTCGTCCTAAAATATAAATAGAGATCTCCCATTGGCTCCAGACATGGCTCTGCCTTGTGGCTGAATTTTTCAGACAGTCACAAACAGAGTGGTCCTTCTGCATTACTCAAGGTCTCAAATCACTCTGTTAGATAGTCAATCATTCAGACATTCATTTGTATGTATTGTCAAGACAGGGCTTACCATGAGGCAAATGTACTCTCTTTTTTCCTGCCAGGATGCTATAATTATAAATTTGCCATAGCTTTCATTGAATTTATAAGCATTCAAGGTGGGGAACCAGTACAGATTACCTACATATTTAAGTTTCTGATTTAGAAGACATCACATGGGGGCACCTGGGGGGCTCAGTCGGTTAAGGGCCGGAGTCTTGATTTCAGCTCAGGTCATGATCTCAGGGTTGTGAGATCGAGCCCTGGATTGGGCTCTGCGCTGGGTATGGAGCCTCCTGAAGATTCTCTCTCTCTCTTCCTCTCCCTCGGCTGCCCCCTCTCCCTCCCATGCCCTCTCTAAAAATAAAAACAAAAACAAAAAACAAAAATGCACCATGTGATTAAAATACACATATTAACCACATATAGTTTATAAAATGAATGCTAACACCAGGAATGAGGACATAAAAGAGTACACGTGTCTTTGTCTTAAGGAGCTCAGAATGTTTGCTTTCACATTTTCTTTGCTTGTTTATTCAGTGCTGCCCCCTTACCCCATCCTAGTCTGTGTTACTGATTAAATTGTAAAAATCATATTTTCCCATTGGTGCAAATTTCAGTATTGATTTCTGAAAGTTTAACTGGACACCCCAGGACTTGGTAAAGGGGAGAGCATGGGTGAAGATGGCGAAAAAAAAAATAATAGAGTAAACCTGTTTAGCGAAACTATTTGGGAAGAATGCAGATTCCATTGAGGGCAGAAAAATGACAAAGTCCATTGTTCAGCGTTCAGAAAAGTTTTTGCTTGATTGGGAGTTTTTAGGCTTGAGGGTCAGAAGTCATCTGTGGGGGAAACTTTTCTACATAAACAATTAATTAAGTGACTCTGGGAAAAACCCAATCGTCCTGGGAGCACCTGGTTGCAAAGAGGGTGATTTGTACTGAAAACAGAGGTCATTACTTAGACCCCAGCAATAAAGAACCCAGGATAGAGAGAAACAAGTTACCTTGCTTTAGAGAGGTATGAGGGCATCAGAATGAGAGATCACTGGGTCCGTTTGAGCAAGGGTCTATTTCATGAATTATCTGAGTGTGCTTGCAAATAATCCACCAGGACCATGTTACATTTGAAACTGCTTGCTGAGTATTTTTATCCAACATCCTTTCTCACTTACCTTCTGTGAATTTCCTTAACCAGAAGCCTGAGCATTACTGCCCTTCCCTCCCGTCTCTCCCATGGAGGCCCAACTGCAGTCCGTCAGTGAGCCCTGATGGTTAGCCCCTGCCTAGCTCCCATCCCTGCTTCTTCCTTCCACTCCCGCGGTGGAGGAGTCTTGGTTCAGGCCCCGATGACGTCCCGCCAGGACTGTTCCAATCATCTTGTGATATACTTCCTTGTCTCCAAGCTCTATTTAATGCATCCTTTTAGGGAAACCCCACTACAAGTGGCTGATTGGGTATTTCAGAAGCAAGGCTACCCGTCAATCTCAAACACGGCACTCCTCCATTAAAGAAATAAGATGTGCAGCAAAGGGACACGAGCCCCTCACCATGACATGTCACCCAAGGGACGAATTCAGGACCCAAATTTACCCTGAAGCCAGCATCTCATCATGAAAGAGCTAAGCCTGCAATCAGAGCCACCCGCTAGCAGCTGCACTAGTGCTGAACCACAGCTGGTCTGTGCCTCCTCACAAAGGAGGTCTACGTCACAGTCAGGATGGACCCTGTGCTGGGGCATCGTCATTGAGACCGCCATTCAGTAACTCAAATCTCTCTAATTTTCAAAGATTTATTTATTTATTCTAGAGCTTGAGAGAGAGAGAGACAGAGAGAGAGAGGAAGAGGCAGAGGGAAAGAGAGAACCTCAAGCAGACTCTCAGCTAAGTGCGGAGTCTGACATGGGGTTCGATCCCACAACCCTGAGGTTACAACTTGAGCTGAAATGAAGAGTCAGCTGCCCAACTAAATAAGCCACCCAGGCACCCCTCAAATCTCTAAATTTTTGAAAATTTCCTCAGGATATTTTTCCTAGGTGAAAAATCATAACTCATGCTTTTTGCAAGTATTTGTGGGAAAAAAAAAACAGAAAATACCTTAAAATCACTTTTAGTGGTGACAACCTCTCAGAAATCATCACGTTACCTATACCCTGTAGTCCTTTCCCTTTGTATATGTATTTTCATAATTAGGACATATGCACGTATGCAGCATACATATGCATCAGATGCACACACATTTGAATATACACATTCACATACATTTCTACGTATGCATATATGAATATATGAATATGCATGTGTCCATTCACCATTTTACCCCCATACCTAACAGCACTTGGTGCATGGCACACTAATATAAACATCAGGTAAAAGAATTAATAATTGAATACACTGGGAGGTAAGAAAACACAGAGGCTTACAAAGAAAGAAAGAAAAATCTGCTCATGGGTAAAAAAATCAATAACAGGGGTGCCTGGGTGGCTCAGTGGGTTAAAGCCTCTGCCTTCGGCTCAGGTCATAATCCCAGGGTCCTGGGTTTGAGCCCCGCATCGGGCTCTCTGCTCAGCAGGGAGCCTGCTTCCTCCTCTTTCTCTCTGCCTGCCTCTGCCTACTTGTGATCTGTCTGTCAAATAAATAAATAAAATCTTTAAAAAAAATCAATAACAGATTCTTCTGGCTTCCTTGTGACATCATGCCCTGACTACTTTTCTGTAGATCTTTATCTTCACTGGGTCTCAAGAGAAAATGTGCACTTACGGGTTTGGGAGGGGAGTCCTTGGTTTGTGACCCTCCAGCATGATTGCCCATCTTCCCGAGACAGGACATTAAGGCTCACTTTATTAAATGGGAAGGCAATGCTGCCACACACAGGCAATAACCACCAGATCAGAGCCTGAATCCCCAGCTGGGCTCTCGAATCTGTCCCCCTGGTCAGGAAAACAGGGAGGTAGAGAAAGCTTCCCCATGGTTGGAGGCAGAAACTTCCAAAAGCCAGACTATAATTTCTTGCACACAAGGTCCTACAAGGTCAAGGATGAGATGGGAAATGTCTGCATTGGGACGAATCCTGAACATCTCCAGGAGAGATGTTACCCAATTGTCTTTCCTGTTGTCTCCCAATCAGCTGTGTCCGTTCACTGAAGCACTGCCCTTGTGTCCAGTAAGAAATTTCTGCAGTGCTCTTGCTGTGTTCTTATATATTCATTACAACAGAGCTTACGTTTCTGGTTGCTCTGATGTTGCCCTGTTCCTGGGATCGCCTAAGAATATTTTCTAGCTATCTATTGCTAGTATTAAAAGAAGTCCTTTGTGTCTGCCCAATCTACCAAATTCTTTTATTGGTGCCAATATTTGTACTCAATATTCTCATATTCTCTAGGTGTAAGTGATATCATCTACAAATAATGAGAATTTTTCTGTTCTCCAATATTTGTGTCCTGTATTATTGCTTCATTCCTTGCTTTACTGGCTGAGAATAATGGGAAATGATGGGTAGAGTCATCTTTTTATTTTGCTAATGTGGTAACCGCAAGTGGATTACTCTTAAATATGACATAGCTGATGCCATTTTGTGTGTGTGTGTGTGTGTATAAAATACATGTATGCATATATATTTACATTACATATATACATACAAATACATATTTGTATATATAAATAAATAGTATATTATTTATTAATAATCTCGCTTACTATTTATTTATTAAATATTATTTAATAAATAATTATTCATTGAATACTTATTAAATAATAAATATATTTAAATAAATACATATTAATTTGTATTTGTATTTATTTTCACATATATATGTGTGTGTGTGTGTATATATATATATATATATTTCATGTTAAAACGTCCTATACTTAATGTATCAAGAGTTTTACAAGTTAGGTGTTAAAACTATATTGTATATCTATTCTTAAGTTGTTATTTGACTGAGTGATACACTTACTACATGTACCAGAGGATTCCCTGACATCAAGCCATTCTCAGGTTTCTGTTAGAGAAACACTGCATGTGGTGTTTCTTCTTTAAAAAAAAAAAAAATCTTTTTTTTTTTTCATTTATTTGACAGAGAGAGGGAGAGAGAGCGAGTGAGCACAGGCAGGCAGAGGCAGAGGGAGAAGCAGGCTCCCTGCCGAGCAAGGAGCCCGATGTGGGACTCGATCCCAGGACGCTGGGATCATGACCCGAGCTGAAGGCAGACGCTTAACCAACTGAGCCACCCAGGGGTCCCGTGTTTCTTCTATTTAAAGTAGCTGATTAAAGTTTTTGCACTTGTATTTAAAAGTGATATTGGTTTATGCATGACTATTTGCACTTTATGTATGTACTATTTTCTTATCATCCTGGCTTCCAGCTTTTTCTTTGTCCTAAAACATCATAGGTGATATTGGAATGAAAAGTTCCTTTAAAATTTGAAAACAAAATTGGGGTGCATGGGTGGCTCAGTTGGTTAAGTGTCTGCCTTTGGCTCAGGTCTTGATCCCGGGGCTCTGATCCCTGCCCACATCGGGCTCCCCGCTCAGCAAGAAGTCTACTTTTCCCTCTCCCTCTACGCGTCTCCCCACTCAGATTTACTCTCTCTCTCAAATAAATAAGTAACATCTTTAAAAATAAATAAATAATAAAAGTTGAAAAAAATACCTATACAAAGGTATAGCTATGACCAGGTTTTTGGTGGAATTTCTTTGACAAAATTCCCCACTTCTTCCTTGACTATCGATTTAGTTGACATTTCTACTGCTTGTTCAGTTAACGTTAATAACGAAGTTTCTTAGCATGTTATCCTCATGACTACATTTCTTATCTGTAAATATATATGTATAACAACATTCTATAATTTTTAAATATAATTTATTTTTTTATTTTTATTTTAATTTTTATTTTAAATAATTTTAATTTTAAATAAATTTAATTTTTAAAATTTAAATATCTCCATACCTCCTTTATATCTGGTTTTCCATTACAATTTTCTTTCATGTGTGTTTCTATTTTTCTCTTAATTTATTTTTTCCAAAATGTTCATTTTTTTCTATTTTCAAAAAAAAAAAGAATCAGTTATTGAATTTATTAACATACTCTTTCCACTGGGTTTATTAAAAAAATGTTTTCTGCTTTGATCTTTATTTGAATGCTCTCATTTTAATAAATGACCCTCAAGAACTGATAGACTAAGCAGTGAAAAAATAAGTAGAGATATAAAAGTCCTAAACAATACAATTGATGCTCTCCAACTATTAGATTTATATAGGATTTTACACCCAAGAAACAGAGATTGAGTATTTTTCTCAAGCACATGTAAGATACTCTAGAAATAGAATGTCCATTATGCCATAGAAGAAGCCTCCATAAATTTCAAAGTTTATGAGGTTGGCATGTGGCCATCTAGTATTCTCTGCCATGATCATAACCGTGGCTACCCAGAACTCTAGGTACATGCTTGTTTGTCCCCAAAGAATGTGTGTACCTCTCCCTAAGTGAGGCAACCAGAAGACCTATCCAGTTACTACATCCAGCTCCAAGTCCAAACATCTCCTTGGGTCATGGGCTGTTTCAAGCTCCTCTTGTCTGCAAAACATAGATATGAAGGCTGTCCTTGTTAGTGACTGTCATCCCTGCCTTTCATTCAGTAAAATCCATTTAGATTTTTCATTTGCTTATGGAAAACTACACTTACTGATAGTTGCATTAAAATAAGCAACAAAGGGATTTGTAGACATCTACTTTGTCATGGTCCCATCTGGGTATGTAACACAACAGTGTTACATACTGGTGTTACATATTGGTGAGCAGACCAAGTTGAATTTTTAATGTGAAAGTGAACTAGTGATGATCTATCCATTTCCATGAGTCTCATACACATGTTGCATGTACAGCTCTGTACAGGTGTATCATGGGTGTGGCTTCATGTGACTAGCACCATAATTAACATACAGAATTATGTCATCACCCCTAGGATTTCTTCTGCCTGTAAAGCCACACCCTCCCTCCCTCATCGCTAGACCACTAATTTGTCTTAACACTTACGGTTATGTTATTCCGCAAATATTGTACAATTGTGAAATGCTTTTTGAATTTTATAATAAAACATTTAGACAAGAAAGACTTTTTAAAAGTAAATATTTAAAGAAAGATTAAACAACTAGTTTGCATTTCTCAATAAACTTAATGATGACTATATAGCGCACAAAGTATTTGTTAACATTTGCCAACCACCACGTGAGCTGTAGTGTCATGAGACACCATGAGAAATCCAGAAGATAAAAATCTGATGAAGAACCAACATCAGCTTCAAAACTTAAGAATTATTCCAAGAAGGTAAAAAAGTCAAGAAGTGTAAGTGCATTTCATATCACTCAGTGAAACCTGACTTTCCATTTGGATCAAATGACCCTTTTGGAATTTATGCCATTTATCTTTAATTGGAATTTAACCCAATTATCTTCGATTTAATCTTGTCTGTAATCAAAAGCAAAGTATTAGTTTTTCAATGTGCCGGCCCCTTAGTAGAAGTACTGTGTTTACATATAAGTAGATGTGAGCTTTATATCAAGTGTGTCATATGAATCAAATAGAAAAATGTTTAAATTCAAATAATGGTTCAATTTTTTAAAATAGTTTGTAGAATCAAAGTAAAGTTTTGAAATTCTATTGTTGAAAATGAAATATCTGTCATTATAGTATATTTTACTATAAATCCTGTGTAAGTATTCAATATTGAAGACAAAACTAACAGGTCTGCAACAATATTTTGAGTGTGAATTCTGATAAAGTAAAATGCTAAACAGAACAAGGCTCATATGCAACAGAGCTGTCCTTGGAATTGGTTTTGGAATGTAAATAGTAAATAACTACAACTCTAACAAGTTAAGAAATTGGTTTATACACATTGAAAATACTCATTGTTATTGTAAGTCAACTACAAAATCCTGACATTGATTTGCATACAAGAGGAAAAACCCCTGGGCAGCACAGTGCTTTTTTCTCTTTGGTGCCACTATTACTCATGTTGTGAAAATAATTTAAGGTTAAGGAATGGCTGTACATCATACTAAGGGACCTACAATAGTGCCATTCAGTTTTCAGCAAGTGCTATAAATTTAATTTAAGATAAATTGGAAATCTGTAACCAAAAATATTCAACAGTGGAGTGCTAAATATCTGTAGCATTTTATATTTTAACACATGGAATTATTGGAAATGAAGTTGATACAACATGAGCACTGATCCGGCAACTGTATCTTACTCAACATCAAAAGCAAAGAAAGACCTGGACCATTACATTAGGAGAGTCCAAACAACAGACTAGCCTTAATTGTGAATATCTAATATTCTTTTTTGTATTACCTAGATACATAGAAGCAATATTGGGATACAGCTCTTATTTTTATTTTGGATACATTCATATTTCTATCAGAATGGAATGAAAGGGAGAAATTTCACAATGTGAACCATCTCAGAACATTCACAAGAATCATAAGACGGTGACCTCCCAGGGTGGCATCAGGAAAGTGGCTAGCCATCAGCAAATCTGGCATATATAGGGTTAGGCTCCATTCCCACCTTGTTCAATAGCTGGCAACTGGAAGAACTGCAATAATGTTCAAGCTCCAAGCAGGAAGGCCCCCTCCAAGATGTTTGGACACCATCTCAACCTCTTTCTTGGAGGCATCATGGTAGCCCTCAGACCTCTGATGAAATCCAAGACCATTAAAAAGAGGACTGAGAAGTACACCCAGCACCAGTCAGACCAATATGTCAAAATTAAGTGCAACTGGAAGAAACGCAGAGGCATTGACAACAGGATGCACAGAAGATTCAAGAGCCGGATCTTAATGCCCAACACTGGTTACAGGAGCAACAAAAAAAGAAAGCATGTGCATCTCAGTGGTATCTGGAAGTTCCTAGCCCACAGCCACAAGGAGCTTGAAATGTTGCTACTTTGCAACAAATATCACTATGCAGAGATGGGTCCTGGTGTCTTCTCCAAGAACCAGAAAGCCATTGTGAAAAGAGCAGCCTAACTGGCCATCAGAGTACCAATCCCAATGTCAGGCTGCACAGCAAAAAAATGACTAGACAGACAGCGTGTGTGCAATTCATTATTTGTGTTAATAAAACCATAAAACTAAAAAAAGAAGACTCATAAAAAGAAATGGTTTATATAGAGTTCTCGTTTACAAATATTTGCTAAAGGAAAGTACTAGTGAATAAAGGCAAGAGGATGAAGCCCAAGAAAATATGGCTTAAGTACCATTTTAAACAAAAAATACTAGAATATGTTCCATTTAGCAGAATTCACTCTGACCTACCAAGGATTTTTCTCAATTAAAATATGTGCTATAGAGAAAAAATCAAAGTTGTCACCTCATACCCATAAGAATGGCTAAAACAACACAATGGCTAAAAACAACACAAGTAACAGGCATTGCTGAGGATGTGGATAAAGGGAAACCCTCGTGGACTGTGGCGGAGGGATGCAAACTAGTGCAGCTGCTCTGGAAAACAGTATGGAAGTTTCTTAAATAGTTAAAAATAGAACTCCCTATGATCCCGCAATTGCACTAGGAGGTAGTTACTCAAAGAATACAAAGACATAATTCAAAGAGATACATACACCCTTATGTTTCTAACACCATGACCAACAATAGCCAAACTATGGAAGCAACCAAATGTCCACTGATTGATGAATGGGTAAAGATGTAGTAAAGATACACAATGGAATATTATTCAGCCATCAAAAAGAATGCAATCTTGGGGCATCCAGGTGGCTCAGTGGTTAAGCAGCTGATATTTGATTTCCACTCACATGATGATCTTAGGGTTGTGATATTCAGCCCCATACTTGGCTCCATGCTGAGTCTGCTTAAGATTCTCTCTCTTTGGGGCACCTGGGTGGCTCAGTGAGTTAAGCCTCTGCCTTCAACTCAGGTCATGATCTCAGGGTCCTGGGATCCAGCCCCGCATTGGGCTCTCTGCTCAGCAGGGAGCCTGCTTCCCCACCCCCCCCACCCCCTGCCTGCCTCTCTGCCTACTTGTAATCTCTGTCTGTCAAATAAATAAATAAAATCTTAAAAAAAAAATTCTCTCTCTTTGTCTCCCTCTGTCCTTCCCCTGGCTTGCATGCTCTTTCTCTAAAAAATAAATTTAAAAAAAGAATGAAATCTTGCCTTTTGCAAGGACGTGGATGGGAGCTAATGTGTATTATGCTAAGCAAAAAAGTCAGTCAGAGACAAATATCATATGATTTCATTCATACATGTAATTTAAGAAACAAAACAAACAAACATAAGGGGAGAAAAGAGAGAGGCAAACCAGGAAACAGACTCTTACCTCTAGAGAACACACTGAGGGTCACCGGAGGGGAGGGGGTGGGGGATGCGGAGAGCCGGTGATGGGGACGAGGGTGTGCACCTGCCATGAAGAGCACCAGGCGAATCACTATATGGTACACCTGAGATAATATTACACTGTATGTGAACTAACTGGAACTTAAATAAAAACTTGAAAAACATTATTTGGAGGAAAGCAAGTTGCTAAAAGGAACATTTTAGAATGTTCAGGAACAACCAGAACTAATATCAACAACATTAACATCAATAGAGGCTACCGACTATTTTTGACCTACACCATCTCTTATTATATTTGACATGGTTGGCTTATGAATTTGGATTTGGGTCACATCTACCGTACTTTGAACAGATAATTGTTTCAGACTTAAAAAAAAAACAAAACCCATCCACTTTATGAGGTTAGTGTATTCTTGGTTCCCAAACATGATTCATGCAAATAAGGTCATTTCACTTGTGGATATAGTGCAAACATTGAAATAAAATATAGGTCACTAAATTCAATAGCATGTTTAAAATATTACCATAAAAATGATGGAACACAAGTGTTGCTAATATTAGAAAATCTATAATCAATCTGCAATGTTTATATATTAAGGAAAAATACATTACGATTATTTAAATAAAGGGAGAAAAATTAAGCTGGAGACAGAACTTCATCAATTTGATGGAGAATATACCAAAAACTTGTAGCAAACATGCGACGAGAGAAATGTGGATGCATTGTATTTGAGTTGGCAGTGAAGAATACTAGTCACGATCACCACTTCATTTAACCTAGTGCTGGCGAAGGATCTGGAGGTAAGACAAGGAACCATGCTTCTTTGCATACGACAGGATTAGCGATGCAGGAAAAGCATCAGACTCACCAGATAAGCCACAAAAACCAAAAGTGTTCAGCCAGTTTGGTGTCCATAGGCTTAGTCTACAGTATTCCTTAGCATCTCTACACAATAGCAAAAACCAAATACATATACAGTCAATGGCCATATTCACAGTTGTGTTCTATAAAGTCACCACAAGTACTAGAT
>PISX010016557.1:0-45831 GCA_004024625.1 Mellivora capensis
TGGGGCAGGTGCTGGGGGCAGGTGCTGGGGCAGGTGCTGGGGGCAGGTGCTGGGGGCCCAGAAGTGGAGGCACCACCCGCTTCTGCCCAGCGGCATGCTCTGAGAAGACTCTGCAGTGCAGAGAAAGGCACAACAGCTGGAAATCATCCTCCTCCTTGTTTTCTGCGTGGCCCTCATGTTGGGCTCAGAGCCCCTCGCTGCTCCAGTTGGTGAAGCCCCTCACACACAGCCCATTGCTGACTGCCAACTGCTCTGTGCTCCCGGGCGGCGAGAATATGCGTTCCGGCTGCGGCTGTCATCAGCATTCAAATGGAAAAGCTGCACAGGGGCCAACCGGCACCATTCTCACCGGAAGATAGCCTGTATTTCAGACTAATTTGGCCCTTCTTTGTGTTCTAATGCATTTCGTTGCTTTCCTTTTCCTATTATCTTCGCTGCATTTTGTATTCTCTTTTTCCTCATATTATTCCCGCATTATTGATTTCTTTTTCTTTGAACTCCTGTGCCACTTACAGCCTTTACCACTCAAAGAGTCATTGGAGTGAAAGGAACATATAATCCAAACCCTTCATATTACAAACAAGGAAATTGATGGTTCAGGGTGGTTTTGTTATTTGCTTAAGATCACAAAACTGGTCTAGATTCACTCGGGCTTCTGACAATCCAGCTCGTGATTACTCCCAAAACGTGTCGTTCTCGCGTTGCTACTTAAGCCTGCCTTACTTTCATTGTCGTGTGATGTTCAAGGATGACATTAATATTCACATCTATATGCAATGTTGCATTTTAAATATAATGTACGCAGATGCATACGGCTTATGCATAATGTGTGCAATTCTGTGAAATGGGCAGCGGAGGTGTTAGAGATGAGGAACCAGGAGCTCTGAGAGGTTATACGATGTATAACCGGGCCATGTGAAGGTGGTGTCGCCGCACCCACTCCTCCGGCCCGCAGCTCCCTCCACACCTGGGCAGGGCAGCAGCGGCCCTGAGCACCAATGTGTGCTGCCTTCCACTCGGCCTTCTCACGATCGCCACAAGATGCAACGCGTACCAAACAATTAACAAAGTATGTGAACACGTGGTCAGTCTGAAGCATGGCACCTGTCCCATTTTAAGGAAATTCCCTGTCCTGGCTCAACATCCTCTTCTCCAAGGGCTCACACTCTGTTTCTCCACATTCTTGATTTTAGCTTCTCTTATTGGAAATAGGTACGGTGTCCAGATGAATTTTCAGCAGCTCCTTGTGTTCCTGTAAGAAAAGGTCATGGTCAGGAAGAGCACAACCTGTTCAGCTTTCTTAGATGTCAGGTTCTTCCCACCGGCACCCCAGGCCCCAGATCCGCCCCCTTGTTATGTCAGGGGACATGGGAAAGGAGGCAGGGGCATCAGGCCAGAGAACCATCAGCTCCGTGCGGGTGACGGACGGTATGTGGGGTGTCAGAGCCGACGTGCCCTCCTCCAGCCATGTGCAGGAGGAGTAACTGTGCCTCAGATGATTTAAGTGACTGATGTGGTGTAGACACGTATTTCTGTTTCTTGGGGCCATTTGCTATCATGGAGTGAATGGACGTTTTTTCAACATGCTTCGTCGGTGCATGGAACCCTGAGTAGGATCTTGAAATGCCTCGCCCTTGTGTGAAATTATACAATTGACCGTGAACGAAAAGTCCACAATTCAGTTCAGAGAGGCAAAATAACTATTCTATTTCTCATTATTTCTGTCGTATTTTCTTTCTATAACTTGTCAAACACACTACAGTGCATCTTTCCTGCCTCACACCTTGATGAAGCAAAGGAACAGAGCAAGAGATCGTAACACTTGGTGCAAACATTTAACTTCCTCAGTCATAGAGGTAGATGCATGGTCTGCCCGTGAGTCTCTTTCCAGCCAAATTCTGACCCCTTGTCTTGCACACCCATACTCCATCATACCGACGCCCTTGAAACGCCAATGGCATTTCACATGATGGGACTCCCCTATCGTGTGTGGGGCTGGGAAAGGTAAAAATAACTGAGTGGAGGCAAGGCTTCTCCATGTCACTGGATGTCAGGTGGTGTGACGCACCACAAACATATGCTGTAGTGGCAGAGCAACCAGTGGGAAAGCACAAAGAGATATTACCAAAAACTGTAAATAAATAAAAATGAAATCCTGAAAAAGTGTCAAGTGACCCTTCTCAAAAAAAGAAAAAAAACCTTCCAAGTATAAAGAAATACAACGGTAGGCTGACCCAAACATGCCAGTTATTACCTCAAATGTAAATGCCCTAAATACACTAACTGAAATTCAGACATTAGAAGAGTAGATTAGAATAACATGCCATGGTGTGATGAGTGCTGGGTGTCACACTCAACTGATAAATTACTGAACACACATCTGGAACTAACTGACAGTGTACTATATGTTGGCTAATTGCATTTAAATGAAAAATTTAAAAAAATAAATTTGCAACTGCTAAAATAAATAAATAAATAAAATAGCGTACCCCTAGCTATGTGCTGTTGAAAAAAATTCACTTCAAATTCATCATTACCACTAGGTTAAAAGTGAAAGTGTAGAAAAGGAAAAACCACACAAACATTAACAATTAAAAAATCAAATAATTAATATTAATATCAAAACAAAGTGGGCTCAAGAGCAAAAAAAAAAAAAATGTGGAGACAAATAAAGACAGTACATAATGAAAAACAAATCACCCACCAGGAAGACATAATGATCCCAGATGTATCCAGAGCTATACCCAGATCAATGCAAAAGACCATCCAAAATGAGCACACTCAAAATCCTTGAAGAAAACACAGTAGACCTGGAATGGGAAAAGGCAAATCCACAGTTGTATCTGGGGACTTCAGTGCCTCCTCTCTGCACAAGCAACTGACAGAACTATTAGAAGCAAAATCAGCAAAGACACAGAAAAGCCAAACATCATGACCCAGCACCGCAGGATCCAACTGTGTGATAGAAGACCCCACAGCAGTGGTGGCAGAATACACCTTTCTCAAGCACTCCTGTTGTACTCAACGAAACCCACCATGTGCGGGGCCAGAGTCAGACCTCAGCCAGCATGAGAGGAACCGACACCACACTCAGTACGCTCTGACCGTAGTGGAGTCCAGTTAAAAACCAATAACAAAAAGACCACAGGAAACTGTCTCAAACACTTGAAAATCAATAATATACCTTTAAGCAATTCATGAAGCTCAGAAGATGCATTGAAATACATTAAAAACATGTAGACCTTTTAAAGATAAAAAACAAAATATACCAAAATAGATGGAGTGCAGCTAAAGTAGCACTGAGAGGGAAATGCATAGCCCTGCCCGTCTCAACTCAGAATGCTCCACCTCAAATGCCAAGAACAGATGCTAAATAAATTAAACCTGAGCAAGCAGAAGTAAGGAAAAAATAAAGGCAAGAACAGAAACCAGTAAAATTTAAAACAGGAAAACAATAGAAAAAATCAACCAAACAAAAAGTTGATTTCAAAAAGATCAATAAAACTCATAAGACTCTAACAAGATTGATGAGAATGCCGGAGAGAGACACAGAACACCAGTATCAGGAATGAAACAATGGTTTCAACACAGATCCTGTGCACAGTAAGAGAACAATAAAGAAATATTACGAGCACTTCAGATTCACAAAGTCATCAACTTACAAGAAAGTCACTTACTCCCTGACATACACAAGCTACAAAATTCAAGATAAGACATAGAATCTGAGTCAGTTGGTGAGCATTACAAAACTGATTTAATAATTTAAAACCCCCCAAGTAAATCTCAGGTATGAATGGTTTTACTGAAGAATACTACCAACATGTTTAAAAAGAATTAACAACAGTACCACGGGGGCTCAGGTGGTGAAGCGTCTGCCTTCAGCTCAGGTCATGATCCTGGGGTCTTGGTATAGAGTCCCTCATTCAGCTTCCTGCTCAGTGGAGAATCTCCTTCTCCCTCCTCCTCTGCTTCTCTCTCTCTCTCTCTCTCTCTCTGTCTAATAAATAAATAAAATCTTTTTTAAAAAGGAATTAACAAGCTTACAGAATGGCTTTCAGAAATTAGAAGTGAAAAAAATACTTCCCAACACATTGGAGACTTGTGATCTGTAAAAATCTGATGCCAAAGCTGGACAGAAAATGCACACAAGAAAACTACAGACCCATCATCACTCATGACCATAGGCACAAAAGTTCTCAACACAATGTTAGTACATAAGATCTAAAAATGTATAAAAAGGGGTGTCTGGGTGGCTCAGTGGGTTAAAGCTTCTGCCTTCAGCTCAGGTCATGATCTCAGGGTCCTGGGATCGAGCCCCACATCAGGCTCTCTGCTCAGCAGGGAGCCTGCTTCCCCCTCTCTCTGCCTCTCTGCCTACTTGTGAGCTCTCTCTCTTTGTCAAATAAATAAATGAAATCTTTTAAAAAATATTAAGAAAAATAAAAATGTATAAAAATAACTACATACCATAACCACATGAGCTGTATTCTAGGTACTCAGTATTTGAAAATCAATATATGCACCACATCAACAGACTAAAGAAAAAAAATGATATTAATGGATTCAGAAAAAGCATTTGAAAAAATTCAATATTCATTCATGATTAAAAAAAAATGTCCAGGAATTTAGGAATATAGGGGAACTAACTAAATTTGAAAAAGAACATCTAAGAAAAAGAAAAAAAAAACCTACAGCTAACAGCACACTTGTTGGTGAACAATTGAATGTTTTCTCTTTAAGACTGGGAACAAGCCAAAAATATGTGCTGTTACCCCTTCTATTCAATATAATATGGGAAATACTAGCCAATGCAGTCAGGAGGGAAAAAGATATAAAAAGTATAAATTCAAAGGAAGAAATAAAACATTGCTCATTTGCAGATAACATAGCTGTCTATGTAGAGATTTCCAGGGAATCTTCAAAGAAAAAATTCTAGAACTGACAAGTGGGGTTACAAGGTTGTGAGATACAAGGTCAACACACAAGCACGGAAACACGAACAATGAATATATAGAAATTGGAATTGAAAACACAATGCCACTTATAATCACTTCCAAGCTATGTTAAAGACTTAGATAAAACCCCATGAGAGATGCACATGATCTGCAAGCTGAAAACTCAATATTCTTATTAAATAAATCAAAGATCTAAATAAAGGGAGAAACAATGATGTTATAGGTACGGAAGACCTGACATGATAAAGATGTTATTCTTCCTCAAAATGATCTATAGGTTTAATGCAGTTCCTATTAAAATCTGAACAAGGTTGAGGCGCCTGGGTGGCTCAGTCGGTTGAACATCTCACTCTCGATTTCAGCTCAGGTCATGGTCTCAGGATCCTGGGTTCCAGGCCCGCATCAGGCTCTGTGCTCCTCAGGGAGTCTGATTCTCTCCCTCTGCCCTTCCTACCACTGCCCTCTCTCTCTCTCACAAACAAATACATCTTTTTTTTTTTTTTTTTAATCTGAGCAATGTTTTTGTAGACACAGATAAGCGTGGGTTAGTGTTAGGGTTAGGGTTAAGGTTTTATCTGGAAAAGCCCAGTCCCTAGTAGAGTGAAAGAATTCTTATAAAGAAGAATAACAGGGGCGCGTGGGTGGCTCAGTGGGTTGAGCCTCTGCCTTCGGCTCAGGTCATGATCTCAGGGTCCTGGGATCGAGCCCCGCATCCGGCTCTCTGCTCAGTGGGGAGCCTGCTTCCTCTCTCTCTCCGCCTGCCTCTCTGCCTATGTGTGATCTCTCTCTGTCAAATAAATAAATAAAATCTTTAGAAAGAAAAAAAAGAAGAATAACAAGCTTGGGTCCTTCAATTTGATGTTAATGCTCACTCTCTAGCAGGAATTACTGTGACTGTGATGTGGGTTATGACATTGGGGTCTGGGTATAGGATTAGACAAAGAGATCAGTGAAATAGACTAGGTAACAATGAGACCCACACAAATATGCCTAATTAATTACAGACAAAGGTGAAAAGGAAATCTGGTGGAAGAAGGATAGCCTTTTTATGATATCATATTGAAGAAATAGAACCAAAAAAATAAACCTTAGCCTTAACCTCTCACTTTGTACAAAAATTAACTCAAAATGGTTCATGGGACTCAAATATAAAACTATAAAACATTTAGAAAAATAGTCAAAGGAAATTTTCAGGATCAGGAACTAAGCAAAGAGTTCATAGACTTGATACCAAAAGTATGACCTGTTGAAGGAAAAATTGTAAACTGACCTCTTCAAAAATTTTTTAAAGATTTCTCTGTGAAAGGCCCTATTAAAAGTATGAAAATACAAGCTACACATTGGGATAAAACATTTTCAAACCTTTGTAATGTCAGAGGACTAGTATCTAGAATATATAAAGAACTCTGAAACTCTAAAAAAGGAGCCAGCCAACTGGAAAACAGACAGGAGTCAAGCACTCATTTTGCTGAGGAAGATTCACAGATGGCAAATAAGCGCGAGGATTTTTTAACATTATTAGATTTTTAACATTATTAGGGAAACGCAAATCAAAATCTCCTGAAATATCACTACACACATACCAAAACGTCTAAAATGGGGGGCACCTGCTGGCTCAGTGGGTTAAAGCCTCTGCCTCTGGCTAGGGTCGTGATCTCATGGTCCTGGGATCGAGCCCCGCATCGGGCTCTCTGCTCAGCGGGGAGCCTGCTTCCCCTCCCGCCCCGCCTGCCTCTCTGCCTACTTGTGATCTCTCTCTGTCAAACAAATAAATAAAATCTTAAAAAAAAAAAAGTCTAAAACAAAACCCAGACAACACCGAGGGCTGCTGAGGGCCAGAGCAGGGGGATCTTCCACGAGCTGGTGGGAGCAGGAACACACTTGCTACTCTGGAAAGCAGTTTGGCAGTTTCTCACACGAAATGTGAAGCTACTGTACAGCCCAGCAATTTCACTCTTGGGCATTTATCCCAAAGAAATGGAATCTTAGGTTCATGCAAAAAAGTCTGTACACGGATGTTTCTAGAAACCTAACAGCCAAGCAGAGTGTGTGATCTCATGGGACACTGCTTGCTGCAAAACGGGTGCCGAGGGGACCTGCAGCCACCTGCTCAGACATCCAGGGGATTCTGCTGAGACAAAAAGGAGAAAGGGACATGTGGCTAGTATATGACTCAATTCACAGGGCGCGCCCGGGTTGACCGAAGGATGGGGAGGGCAGGTTAATGGTCAATGAGGGGTTACGGAGGGTGGGAGGGAGGTGAGCACCGGGGCACCGGGGGTAGTGGTAGTTCTGTCTGTGTCCACCGGACACCCTCCCGGTGAGACCGGGCTTAGGTGTGCAAGATGCTACTGCGGGCAAAGCGGGGGAAGGGCACCCGGGATCTCTCTCTTCTTACACCTTCCTGTGGGTCCACAGTGACCTCAACATAAGAAGTTTAATTTAAAAAATTCTGATGAAAGATTGAACTTTAGGTCAATTTATCAAAGATTAATTTGCCTTAAATCAATGTGGGGAAGAGCAACCCACTGATAAAGCAATTCCTAGATCCAAACCATCCCCGAAAGCCGATTGGCAGAACAGCGTTCGCTGACCGGCCAGTCTGGCAAATGATTTCTTTGCCTAAGTTCATTGCTATTAAGAACTTACAAAATATAGGGCATTTTGACTTTTACTGAAGCTTCTAAATTAGAAACTTCTAGTTTGAGTATGTTACAAATATAAAGGACTGGGAAGAGAAAAAGCATACTGGGACTTCTGCATGAGCGTCCTGGAGATGTTTGGGGTGCCCAGCACAGGGAAGCAGGCACACATTTCTTCCTACTTCTCTTCCATCTGCCTGACCTGTGACCCCCCCCCCCAGACCTGTGGTCTGCTGTCTCACACGATTGAGGGCAGCGGTAACCTTGTCCTGCCCAAGGCTGATGGGCCACTTAACGAGGTAAACTGAGGCGGGGAATGCCCCCATTTGCATACCTGCACTGAGCAGGGAGAAGGCAGGCCTGCAGAGGCACGCTTCAGGGAAGGGAACCTTAGGGGGCCAGGCGTCCAAGCAGAGCAGGACGCTGATCGGTCGGAAGCCCGCGGTCCTTCGGAGATGTCGCTTACGGCCACTATCCACGTCTGCTCCCTCGGAGGCTTTGTCCTGAGTCTTCCATTCAGGTGATTACTTATGAACTCAAAATGCTTAGTAAACAATCACACACACACACATACCCCTTGTGCTGTGAGTGTTGGGTCCTCTGCAAAACCCAGGTGCCGAGTGCCTCACGAGTAACAAGAGATGCTCGGGGCTGTAACTGTCCGTGCAGCGTGGAGCATGTTTTGAAGTCAGCCAAGAGGTGTCCCGGGGTCCCTCGGTGGCCCCTGGGGACCAGGGTCTTGTCCTTGCAGGGACGTCTGCACCAAGGCCTGGAGGTCTGGACTGGCCCCATTGGGGCCACATTCTACTGCCTCTGCGGGCAGACAGGAATCTGGCATCAGGAGTCGTGGGGCTTCTGAGAGAATTTCGGTTGATGGGCCGGGCTACCAAAGTGGTTATGCGCCTTTTCCTGCTCCATTTCCAATTGCCTCACCTGCGGCTTGCAGGCAGAGGCGTCCCAGAGTGAACTCCCGGAGCATCGGCATGGCCCTCTGTCCACCGTCTGCTTCTCAAACTCCAGAAATACACAGACACCCAAGACTCAGCAGTCCTTGCGCTCAGGACCCCCCGAACTCAGCTGGAAGAAGAGCGTGTTGGTGAAGAAGGACAGCGGGCAGCTGAGGGCCCGTGGAGAAGGCTGCGGACGGTGTCAGGGAGCATCGGGGCGGGGGTGGCCCGGAGTCAGGACAGCCCCGCCGCTTCATGGTCCAGGTTCTGCCTGACCAGACCGTGCAGGACGATGGGCTTCCCGCCCACACAGGGAGCGGGAAGAGCCACCCCAAGGCTAGCCTGCACCCCAGCCTGGCCTGTTAGCAGAGGGGTTCTCAGCAGGTGAACTACCCAAGGAGGGGACTCAGCGGGGAGAGGGACAGAATGTGGATTTGAAGGAGCTGGAGGCCCAGATTGCCCAGCCCTGGGGTTTGCCAGGAAGCCGGGAATCACCGGGGTCCGGCCTAGAGATATACCAGCCCAGCCCAGGCCCAAGGGGTTCAGGCTGAAGAGGGCTGGGGAAATGTGGGGGTGTCTGGGCCTCCGAAATCCTCATGCTCTGACCACAATGCGGGCAAAGAGCCACACAGAAGCTTCTCATCAGGGAGACAAGCGGTGGCCCCCGCCGCCGTGGCATTAGCGAGACGCGCCTGTGTCTGTAGGACCAGCCGACACCATGATCGGAGGCAGGGTTTTGCAGGAGCGAGGCCTCGGCCTCCCCAGGGCCTGCCGTCCAGTGTCCACACCCCACGAGGCAGCTCTCCGCTCCACGGAGAGGACACTGGCAGAGCTCTGAGAGGGGGACTGGGCTCCTCATTCAGAACGTCTCTGTGGGACATCGCTGTTGTCCCTTTAAACGCTCCCCCTTGCCCGTCCTCTTGGAGCTGCTTTCCCAGCAAGCGCGCCAAATTGCCCAGAGAGGGACCAGCTTGAGAACCACTCTGCGTTCATGTCTTCCCTCCTCGTAATGCCACATTTCCATCTCATACGGGGAGAAGTCATTTTCCTGATCGAAGGCAGCAAATTGCCTTGGCAGACTGCACGGCCACCTCTTGGAGGCTCAGCGTGGGACGTGGCATCCAGATCGCGGAGCGCCCGCCAGCCGGGAGGGGGAGCGGCCCGCACCTCACAGCTCGGTCCTGGGGCCGCGGGGCCACCCTCGTGCCACAAGCCGTGGCCACAAGTGTCCCTGGCTGCTGCTTCTGGTCTTGGCAAACACGAGCCCGGGTTTGTGTGTTGGGCTGTTACACAGAAGGTTCTGCCGGAAACAAGATGAAAACGCCTCTAAATAATGACATTTCCCAACACCGTGGCTGACTCAGAAGAAGAGGAGGAAACACCCTCTCTACATTCAATGTCCTTTGGATGTCCCTTTGACGTATTTTCTTCACGTTTTTTCTTGTTCTTTCTTCAAAGACAGCTCACTTTGGTTTTACAATTACTAAATGTATAATATTGTTTGTGAGAGGGAATTAGGAAGAACGGATGTATACCAATAAAAATGGCATATTAGGGATTGTTTTTAAATCTCAAAGAAGAAATAATAACAAAATAATGTCCTTATTATGGGGGTGGTGGGAGGAAGAGGAGAAAGCACGGATAAAATAAAGAGAATAAAAATCCTATAATAACCAAATGTGCTAGAATGTGTTTTCTCCCCTTAAGAGAGGTGAGGTGACAGGGTTTCTGTCTATGAAACTAACTGTTTACAAATATTCGAGCCCATAAATTTGAAGAGAAACCGAATACAGAAAATTCTTGTTAATGCAGTACATTTTCTGGTAATTTTATAGTCCAATTTTCAGTGATTCCCCACAGAACGGATGCAGTTCAAAGGCAATTTTATAAAGTACTTTGCAGATAACTATTATCTGCTAATTATTAGAAATTGCATGTTGTTGTTAATTGCATAAATAAATTGTTTTATCTGAAAGCCATTAAAAAAGGTTTGGTGTTTGAAGCATATATGGTTTTGATGTTCCAGTATAAAAACGCTTAACGGTTTAACTCCAAAGTAATGACATGCTGCTTTTAAGACAATTTCTTAGACTAATGGATTACGGGGAGGGCGAGGGGGTGGGAATTCCTAGATGTGCATTTTACTTTGTTTCTATGACATACTTCAACTGATTATAAATCTACGTGGCAAGAAAGATCGCAAATGGCCGCCAGTTTCGTCGGGCAGCGGCGTATGACATCGTCTTTCTTTTTTGAATCCTTACAAGAGATTTATGTTCACATTTTCATTTTTTTCCAAAATTGTCCAATTTTTAAAATATTCTGTTTCATTAATGTATTTCCCTCATAATTAGCCACAGAGAAATAGATCTATAGGGAACATGTCCTTTGATTGTTTTTATGAAATAATTCAGAAAAAGTTGACTAGAAGTACAAATAGACTGGAAACGCGATGCGAAGGCACTCTGTGTGCCTCCGAGCGAGCAAGTGTGCAGAACGCGCAGCCCCGCCCGTGCAGGAGGCCACCGCACGCGTCCTGTAGCCCAGACCACACGGGGCAGCGCTGCCCGCGGCGGACGGAAGGGCGCCCGCATACGTGGCGGGAGAAGGACAAGCCAGAGGGAGGGAGCGGACATGGGGAGGAGCAGGCCTTGCCAGCAGGGAGCCCCTGCGGCACCCAGCCCCTTGCAAACGGAACCCTCTAAGAGTAGCAGAAATCTGGACAATAAAGAGAAGGAGCCTGCGTGAGGGACAAGTTGTGTGGCCTTCCACTGGGCCGAGCCCTGGGGAAACCGTCAGGGCCTTCCCTCGGGAGCTGTGTGAAGGGCCACAGCTCCTTCGTCATATACGGCCACTATAAGCGGCAGCAGCACCGGGGCAGCCCCAGCGCTGAATGCGACCATAAGCCCTTGTGAGTACACGGCTTAAAGGGATGAATGGATGGATGGATGGATGGATTGTAATCACTCAACAATACACAGCAGGCACAGAGGGCAATGTCGTCCCACCAGAGGAGGAGCTCCCCGAACTGGGAAATCTTCTTGCCGCGGTTGCATGTGCCTGTGTCTTCATGAGCCGGGCTTGTGACTAAGCACCCGGACCCCAGACACGTGAGCAACACGCAGTTGCGCTTCACAGCTCTGGAGGCAGGACGGCAGGGAGCCGGGCGCGCCTGGGGCCGGTGTCTCCTGAGGCGGCGGTCCGGGCCCGCCTGCTGCCCGCGTCCTCACGGGGTCATCTGCGAGCGTCTGAGTCTTGGCAGGATCTGGAAGGATGCAGTCTTATTGGATCGGGGCCAAGGCTAATCTCATTTTAGCTTAATTACTGCTCTAAAGACCCTCTTCCAAGTACAGCCACGTTCTGAGGTCCTAGAGGGAGGGCTTCATCCTGTGACTTGGGGAAGGACACAATTCAGCCCACAGTAGTAAACACAAATATTTTGGATAATTCCCCATTCTCAAAAATGTTGGTTCCCCCATCCCACAGATACTTCGTTCTGGTGTGTGTTCAGTTTTGGGGTGTCAGGTGGACTTGGGGCCTGCAGACTTTGGAGTTGATAAGGCTGCCCTTCCGTGGGCATGGAGGGGTCCTGTTAGGACGGCGTCGTGGCTTGCTCACTCCTGAAGGCGCACACGGAGCACACGGGGTTGCCTGACGGGTGTCGGCAGCACGGAGGAAAACGGGCCGAACGGGCCGAGAAGAAGAGGGGAGAGGAAACACCTTCACATAAAGCCCAGGCCAGCGGGAGAGGAGCCACGGGAAGGCTGTCTTCATCTGCACACGCGAGTACCATGAACAACATACGTTTCATGTTTCCATTGATACTTTTCATCGATGACAGAAACCATGGCCCCTGTCTCCAAAGAGCTAATCACAGCTCTCCAGAATGCGAGGGTTAAAGCACAAACAAAGCGAGGGTTGAAAACAAAGACCTTGAGCGAGGTGCGAGGTGCGCAAGGGGAGAGGGAGGCGCTCCTGCCCCTGTCCACTGACTGGTCCAAACAGCCCCTTTCAGGGCACCTCAGCGGCGGCGGAAGGCCACACAGGGGCCCCTCTTCTTTGGGTTGAATCATCAGGGTTTTGTCTGTGCTGTGGGCAGTTGACAGAACTCTCTCTTTCTAAGACCGTGTGTGTTGTTCTGATCCCGTGCCCAGGCGTCTCCTCCAGCCTCTCGGGCACAGGGACAACAGCCAGAGCAGCAGCACAATGGGTGAGGGACGGTGTTCCTTGTGTGGCTGCGGCCATGCCAGGCGGAGACCACAGGAGACCCGCTGGTTCCGGGGTGTGTGGGGGGGTTGCGGAACCCATCCCGCAGCTCTCCGCCGCGTCGGGCAATGTCTAGAGGCACTCCAGTGGCCACACCAAAGGGGTGTGTTTCCAGCAGCGACCAGGTGAGGCCTGGGTGCTGCTATCCAGGCTGCGATGCATAGGGCAGCCCCCACAATGGCCCACACTGCTGGCAGTGCCCAGGTTGAGGAGCCTGATTCCAGCGTCGGATAGGTGGGCGAACTCACGCCTGCAAGGTAGGGTTTCCCATGGTGGCCAAGCAGATATCCTGACTCCCAGTTCCGCACTCCAGGACATGAAACAGCCTTCAATGTCTGCTGTTTCAAGAGAAGGTCAGACCATTTTAAAGCACTTGGTGGTCTGGGATTCACTCTCTGACCACGTGTCAGCACTCTTTCCTTCCGAAAATTCTCTCTTCCGTTGGTTCCTTGAATCCTCTGGTTCTCTTCCAGCTCTCCTGTCTGTCTTCTTTCCTTGCCCTTCTGCCTCTACTTCCCTTTAAACACCTGTCCCCAGAGTGACTGGCCTCTTTTCACCTCATTTTGCATTCTCCATGGAAGAGCACACCTACCCCCATGGATACAGGCAACATTCATGGTACGAAAACATGTTCACATATTAAGCAGTGTTTTCTTCGCACTTTGCCTTTTTCTACCTTTGGGAATCTAGTCCAGCTGGCATTAATTCATTAGCCAAAAATGCACAGAAGAAAGGAGGGGGAAAATGAGTCCAGATTCTGAAAAACCTTTTGGGGAAGATGGTAGTTAGAGGTAGGAAAACATGGAAATCCAGATGGCCCTCTGGGGTGGGAGGCAGAGAGCTGCCCCCTCACTCCTCAGGTCTAGGGGGTCCAAGAGCAAACAAGGCAGCCAAGCCAAGGTCAGCAAGTCCCGGTCTCACATCCTCACGTCCCTCCTGTCCCCGTAAGATGTGCACACGTCTAGACAGCTCGTTCTCAGGAGTGAAGGCAACAGCACTACCATGTGCAAACTGATCGCCACAGAGCAGGCGAACGTTGTCTTTGGGAGAGACGGGCGCCTCCTGCTGAGACCCACGGCATCCTGACAGCCAGACCTCCACATGACACCCATTTTCCTGCGGGGGCTTTCCCTGGAACTCAGGATAACTCTGGTGGAAAGTTTACTGGCTCATGGTTACTACAACTACGTTCTGGCATTCCAGCAGGATGAAGGCACTGGACTGAATTTAATGGAATTACAAGTTTTCCTCTGCTGACTACATGCTCTCCCTCTGTCTGCCTGAACTTTTGCATGAATCTTGGACCTTCACTTGTCCCTTTGCATCAGACATTTTCACTGATAGGCTTCAGAAACAGGAAAACAGTTAAGGCCAGAGGTGAGATCCTCAAGTTTGATGGTTAATTTTTGGACCATGCCTATCGCCTAACACCTCAGAGATGCCATTTTTCTCCTTGTTAGAGGGGTAGTAATCCCTCCCTCATGGAACTGTTTTCAATATGGCATATGTGGAAATCCCAGCTTCGTGTAGGCAGCATTATAGGTAATCCATATAGTATGGATTATCGTAGTGTGAATTATCAAGTTGAGCTACCCTGTGCGAAGTACCCTAGAATGAACCATGATGGTCTGGTCTATTATCGTGTGAACTGTGCTGGTAGGAACTATCATAGTGGACACGATAGTGCGAACTATCCCACAGTGAGCCATTACAGCCTGTTGTAGTGTGAACCTCCTGGTGTGATCTGTCATAGTGTGATCTATCTTGGCATGATCTATTATGTGAACTACTCGGAGGTGATTTATCATAGTTTCACCTGTCATGACATAATCTAGGTTTTCTAGGTTATCAGTATGTCCTGTCACAGTGTGACCTACCATGCTGTGAACTTTCATGGTGTGGTTTATGAGAGCGGACTACCACAGTGTGACTATCGTGTTGTGATCAGAGCATGACCCATGACAGTATGACTTTCACTGTGATCTATCCATGAATTACGATGAGTGAGCTATCATGGTGTAGACTCTCAAGGTGGGAACTACAACTATTGTGTAATCGTAGTGTAAATGATCATAGTGTGAACTATTATAGTGTAAACTATTATTTTTACTCAATAACGTACAGAACTCTTAAACTCAATGTGTTTAAGACTCTACTGATTGTTCTCTCTTCTGCCTTCCCTTCCCTTTCTTATCTACTTTTCTACCTACTGTCTTTCCCCCAATTAATGACACCAACATTTTCTACCGGTCACCAAAGCCAAGGCTTTCTCCACCACACCCCTCATCCCACCTTTATGGAATCTCAGCGAGTCAATGCCTTCCTTCATGTTGTGAAATACAGTCTCTCCCACCTGACACTATTCTCACTGCCTTCTTATCAATACTTCTTTGGAGACCAACACGATCATTTTACAGTTAGCTCGCTCCTTTCTGCCTTGCTTTTCTGGATTCAGATTCCTGCTGTAAGGCCTCCCTGGCTCCTTCCCACTACAGATGGTCATGCCTTCCTTCACATGTCACAAAAACACTGAATTCTGTAATCTTGTCTCTTGTCACATCTTTGCTAAATACTCAACTGGCATGTTTTGGAATAAAATCTGCACTTGGGACTTTCTGGATACATCTGAGGCTCTTGCACTTGTCTCTTTTTTGTCCAGACCCTCTCCTCTTCCCTTCCTTCCCATCTCAGTTTCTAGGCCATGCCCACGTTTTACCTCGTCTGTGAGCCTCTGTGTCCCACTTTGTCTGGCCCAGAGGATCTACTCAATATGTAGCTGTTGAATTAATGAAAAAACAAATAAGTGGATAATTCAAGCATTTCCCTTTGTTTGTAGTACATCTTCTGAGGTGAGAGAACGCTATTCCTTTCAGCATCTTGAGGGGCCTGGTAACATCCTCTAACAAAACCAAAAGACTAGAAGCTACTTCTCAGGGGAGGCATAAGCCCAGTAACCTTGACCTTCAAGCAAAATAACAATTTCCCCAAATATGAATATTTGCATCAGTTGATGAGATTATCAATGTAATCTGATAACATCAGAAACATGTTAGAGACAGTCTTAAGGTTAAAATATGAGGAAAACTTTGGAAACCCAAGACTGAACTATGAATTATGAAACCGACTCTTGCCACACACCTTCCTCTATGCTGTCTAGACTTGTGATTTCATAGATAAAAGATTGTGGGCTACAGAAATCACTAAAAAACAATTTTTAAGATGTGATCTTTATCTGTTGTGATATTGGGAAAATAAAATTATTGACTATGTTTACTCTTTATTTGAAACTCTGTTATTTGGGTTCTGTTTTTTCCTTAGGATTTGTCTGGAAGCTGTTACCAATTTTATCAAGTGCTGTGACATAATCTTTACCTACTATCTACCTTCTTTTTTCTTTTCTTTTTTACTATCTACTTTCTTTTATTGTAACTGTGATTTTCTGTTTCTGGCGCGAGACTTCTGCGTGCTCCTCTTGGTTTACACTCCGCTTCAGTGGCACGTTTCTTACGCAGTGCTTCTCGGTCTCTCTGTCTCTGTCTCTCTGTCTCTCTTTGACCTCTACCATTTGACCCTGATGACTCATGGTTTCCCTCATCTTGTGGCTTCTCTTGTGTCTTCTCATGTCACTCGTATTCTTTTCCATCATTGCCTGTGTCCTTTCTTTGTGTTTCATGATCATGCCCCGAAGGCTGGTTCTGATGAGGTTGGCTCTCAGGAACCACTACAGGGACTTCTGTTGGGCGGTCTTTGTCATTGGCTAGCATGGGAACTGAGGTCTTGATTCAGGATCTGATTGCCATCGTAATCAATTATTAGAGCGACAAATCACCTAGCAAAAACATGGCAACCAGTGTTGAAGGAAAACACAATAGGCTAATTTTCTCAGCATGGGGCCAGGGGTATGGAAAGCATGTGGCATGGATGGCCCAGTACGGAGGCTGCCAAATTCTCACAAGGCCATTATTTTTTATTCAAAAGGGGATTGAACCAGATTCTCTGAGTGAACTAAAACTGAGATATTTACAAGAACAGAAATATGCCTTGAGCATACTGGAGGCATTCCCCTTTACGGAGTAACTGGGTTAGAGGAAGAATAGAGAAAGGGGTTTCTATTTGCGTTGTTGGCAATTTTCTAGAGCTGCCAATGCGGTACCACAAATCGGGTGGATTGTAAAAACGGAACAGAAATGTGTTTGCTCACAGTTTGGGGGGACCAAAGTCTGAGAGGAAGGAGTTGATGTGTCTGGTTCTGCCCGAGACCGTGGAGAAGCCTCTCCTTGATGGTCCTTTCAGGATCCAGTGATTTCCGGCAATCTTCAGTGTTCCCAGTCTCGTAGAAGCAGCACACCCTGACCTTTGTTTGCATCTTCATGATGTCTTCCCTGTGTGTGTGTCTGTCTCTATGCCCTAATCTCCCCTTTCTATAAAGACTCTCTTTGTTAAGGATCAGTGTCCAGGCCACTCTGGCCCCATCCTAATTGATTACATCTGCAGTGACCCTAATCCCAAACGCAGTAATACTTGAAGGCATCAGGTGTCACCACTCAACATGGGAACAGGGGCAGCAAATCAGCCTAAAACAATCGAGTGGGAAGGATTGATACAGGTTGAGATGAACACAGCACCACACGGTAAACACGTGTGAGCACACATGTGCTTATTTCCTTGTCAGTCTGTATGGGATGCACACGCAGGTCAGCTCACTTGAACTAACAGCATCGTCAATCAACTCGTTCCTGAAAACGGACTCGTTTCGCTGCTGCGTGAACCCACGTGAGTGGGAACCAGCACAACCACCTCCGAGAAAAGTGCTGACGGAGCTCCGTCCCCTCTCCGTGTCAGCCTGGGCAGCCCCTTCCCCGCCCCGACGTGACGTCCATCCCCAGCCTGCACTGAGATTGCCCTCTCAGGCATCATTTCCAGGGTCTGTCCCTCACAAGTCTGAGTACGGCCATTCTCTAGTCTTCAGATAGGTTCCTCCTCGCACGGAATCACCTGGCTTGTGGGGAAGGTTTCTTCCTAAGCAGAAAGAACAGCAACTCTGGCCCCGGAGCCGACGGGCACACAGTCAACTTCAATATTGTGCGGCCAGGAAGAGGCACCGGCGTCCGCTTTCTTACCGGCTTTCTTGCCCGGTGTCCTGAAGAGTCCCTGAGCCGGGAAGGGGAGTTCCACTCAGCCCGGGTCTACACTGTTAACTGCAGCACACGTCCCTGACGGCGAAAGAGAGAAACAGCCAGTGACCCACACCCCACCCAGGGGACAAACAAAACAATAAAGAGTAACAGAATATTGACAGAGTAAGTTCATACCTGGTAACCATATTCCACAAATGACCTTCCAGGGTCTTGTAAGTCATGGATTTTTGGCCTCTTGAGTGTTTTCTCTTTTTTTTTAAATTTTTATTTATTTGATTGTTTAGTTTTCATTTTTGTTCAGATTGGGTGGGGTTGGGTGGCTTCCTTTAGTTACTTAAACACAGAATGTGAAAGCAATCATCTCTTGGCATGCCCTAGCTGGAGGCAAATTTCACTGGAAAGAAGATTAGTTATTCCCTCTTAAAATGAAAACGAGAACACCAAGGGAGGAGAAGCTCTTTTCCAACACTCCAGAGAGAGTGAACACTCCCACTGGTGGCGGAGATGAAGCCCACAGGGCTTCCTCTGTGCTGCGAAAAAGAGAGCCATGCGAGGCACAGAGGGGCAGCCCGCCCACGGCCAGGACTCAGCTCAGGTCCCACTCCCCAGCTCGCCCACCTACAGCATCCCGCTGTCGCGGTCCGAAAGGGATCTGATTTCCATCACTGCACTTTCCTACAGGGTTGGTAATTTCTGTGAACATTCTCACACTGGAGGCAGTGGCCAAGCCTGAAGTTTCTTATTTTATGAGATCTGTTGAGATCACATCTCAAGGGGCTATGTGTGAAGGTGTCAGTCAAATTGATGAAAGAAAGGACAAATTCATTAATTAATTCACTCCTGGGCCGAGTTCTCACATGCCAACCTTAAGCTTAGAGTGGATTTTTATGGTTGAGTTATAAATCCCTCACAAGTGGGGTTTGAATAGGCTGCCAGACGTTTAAATGCCACGGTGTTCGCGGGTGCTGGGGGAGGCCGTAAAAAGGGCGTCGACGCGTTGCCTCTCGGGCGAACTTAGGTTCAGGCCTCTGGCAGATATCCCAAATGATTGTGGTTTAATCACCAGACCGTACAATGCTGTCTTCAGCCCCATATGTCTCTGTACCCACTGGTTTGCTTTAACGTGCCACATTGAGACAGGCACCAACTCCAGTCCGACGTGCCCTACAGCGTGATTCTCCACACCGCTCCGTCCTTGGTTGAGAGAGTGGGCGCCGCACAGACAGCAGGAAGTCCGTTTTTGTTGTGCGGCCCAGAGAGAACAGGGCCTCAGCTCCCAACCTCTGCTCCACCCTGTGGAGCCCGTGCAGCTGAGAGAGGGCAGGTGTGGCCGGCTGTGCGCCCGCCCCGCCACAAGGGCAGGCAGGGCTTCCCAGCACGTCCATCTGAGGGCACATCCCCTTCAGGCTCCACCCCAGGGCCACAGCCCGCCTCCCTGCAGGGCCTGGCCGGACCACAGGGGTCACCAGGGAGGGCGGCAGGTGTTCCTTACTGTTATCTGTTTTTGCCTTAATACCATGGAGCAGTAGGCAATCTCAAAGAAGAGGCCTAGGCCATTGCGCAGATGGGTTCCTGATGAAGATCTGCACACGACCTGGATTGGAGAAGCCCTTCTTCTCAGGACTTGCATCTCCCCCAGAACATGACAAGGGTCCCAGGGCCCGCCCTTCTTCCCCTCCCAGGCCTGCACTCTGAGAAGAGTCCCGCCTGCCTTCTCCCCCAGCCTGCACGAGGCATCACGGATGGGACATAAAGTCCACAAAGTAGGACCAGACAAATGCAAGACAGTGTGTGCGCAGACAAGCCCTTCAATGCCGATGCAGCTGCCCTCCCCAGGGTAGGAGTTGCGTCAGGATGGAGAGAACGCGTCACTCTGCTGTTAATGCGGGTGCTGGGGAGGACACTGGGGACACCGTCCCTTGCTGGTCTCCGTCACAGCCTGTCCTTTTGCCTGAGGGAAATGCCCCGTACCCTGGACTGACGGGAGATCCCGATACTGCATCTGTAGGGAGGGCATCAGGAAGCATTACAGGAAGGCTTTTACCCCTAGGAGCCCAAGCGGTCATGTTTCTGGAGAAGAATCTTTGTCTTTGTGAGTCTCACTCCGGAGAGCCCTGGGATACTACGGCTGCTGCTCAGCAGACGGTTATGGGCCTCCAGGCACCGTGCTCAGGACGGTGTATGCCTCACCAGGGGATCCTCGTCAGGAAGGCTCTATAATCAGACCCACTCTGGAGGGGAAGAGGTTAAAATGCAGGAAGTTTCAGAAATGTATTCAAGGCACAAAGCAATACGGACAGAGCTGGACGGCTGTGGCAAGAGCTCTCAGACGTCCGTATCAACAATGGGGCCAAGAACGTCATGTTGAAGTCACTGGGGAGTAAGAGGGCTGTGTATCTTCTTTGGCACAAGTACAGGCACCGGGGTCGGGTTCGCGGGCGAGAGCGCGTGATCACTGAAGGTCCATAGGGACACACAACATGGTGAATGGCCACCAGAGGACAGGGAGCTCCCCAAGGAGCCGGATACAGAGAAGGCACGTGGTCAGCTGAACTTTTCCAGGTCCTATTCCTGGAACTGTAGACACCACCACTTGCAGAGAAGCGGTCCCTGCGGATTTGAGTAAGTAAAGAGTCTTCCAAAGGAGACGTTATCTCAGATCGTCTGGTGTCCAGCAGAGGTGTCCAGGCAGGAGAGGCAGCGGGAAAACAGACAGGGAGGAGGGGGCATGTGACCACAGAAGTGGAGCCCAGAGTCCCCAGAAGTGAAAACACAGGGAAACCTCTGTCCCCCAGAGCCGTGAGGCACAGAGGCCCTGCCAGCACCTTGCCTTCAGCCGGGAAGCTGACTTGAGACGTGGGGCCTCTTGGACCTGTAAGACGACACATTTTGTTTTTTGTGGGTTTTTTAAGGTTTTATTTATTTATTTGTTTGTTTGTGTATTTGTTAGAGAGAGAGAGACAGAGATCACAAGCAGGCACTGTGGCAGGCAGAGGAGAAGAGAGAACCAGGCTCCCCGTGGAGCAGAGAGCCCAATGTGGGACTCGATCCCAGGACCCTGAGATCATGACCTGAGCCGAAGGCAGAGGCTTAACCCACGGAGCCACCCAGGTGCCCCGCATTTTATTCTTTTAAGCCGATGTTTGTGCTGGTTCCTCACAGTGGCCTCGGGACTCACATACAGGGGTCATGGCCCAGCCAGAAGGTTTAAACGGAAAGCTCCTGTCTCGAGAGGCGGAGGTATGTCTCCTGATCTTAGCTGAGCAGAAATAGCCCCAGATGGGGGGGGGGTGCTCCAAAAGACAGCACAGGGAGCCCTGGCATCTCATCTGTAGGACCTTAGTCCTGATGTTGGATCTCATCACTCACTGGGGACTTCTGTTCTCCAAAGTGACCTCCATCCCCACTGGAAAGGCCCCAGGATCGGGGACGCCCAGCCTCCACGTCCTTCCCGCGTCTTCAGAGTCGCCCTCGCCCGTGACAAGGCTGCCCTCCCCACCCCACCCCCCGCCGGAGCCCAGTGACGGCATGAGGTCCCGCAGGCATCCGCAGAGCAGGGCTGGGCAGCCCGGTCATGGGCCACACCCCTGCATTGTGAGCATCTTCTCGTCTGGGTGTGGGGTGCTCAGGGCAGGCCCTCCCCACGTCACTTCCCTTGCTCAGAGCCCACCTGTTGCACCAAGGTGTCTGTGCCCTCTCTATGAAGCAGCAGAAGGGGGTAAGTCTTTGTATGGGATACGTGCCCATTTACCCAGGAGAGTAACCCCAAAGAGGAAGAACATGTCATTCCGGAAAGTCTTGCCTCTGCTTCGAGGTTTCGGCTGGACACACTAGGCAGCACGTCCACCACGAAGGCAGCTGTGGTGTGACCATCAGGGGCAGCCGTGACCACTACCCTAACGCGACCATAGGCTTGGTCAGAGGACATACCACTGCACACGCAAACATTAGGGAGAGCGACGGGAGACGTGACATCGAATGGTACCGAGTCATAGCCCCACTGCACACGCAAACATTAGGGAGAGCGACGGGAGACGTGAAATCGAATGGTACCGAGTCATAGCCCCACTGCACAAAATCTTATTTCATTTGGGGTGATGATGATAGCCCTAAGGAGAGGTATTTGGGAGTGGCAAGGAAATCCTACAGGTATGGGTTGGTAGAATTCTCGGACACTGGCGAGGTGTGGCCTCCATACCAACCCCTAAGGCGTGGGCTGGAAGGCGGAGACCCGCCCTTGACCTTTCTATCCTGACAAAGGTCTAGAGTAGAGGACCCCGGACCCTGAACTCACCCCCAGACAGACAGCGGCACACAGCAGTTTCAACAAGGAGTTCCAGAAGCACGGAGCAGAGGGAGATGTCATTTTCTCGTTCTTCCAGCTACACTCCAGAGGCCATGCGTTACCAGCCGCCGAGAGCACTTGGCGTGAGACGGAGGTGAGCGGATCCCCCCCCGCCCCCCTGTCTTATTACCCTTAATGGTTCTTGTGCTTCCGCTCGGCCCAGGGCTGCGTTCAGAGCCTTCCCGTCCGTGGCAGCTTCTGCATTTCCACCGATGCTAACTGGGCCCACACCACCTCTGGGCCCGATTCACTGCTCATCTGAAGCTCGAATTTTCCATGGACTCAGAACTCCCATTAAAGCCTCCGGTGAGTGGTGTGTGAGGCCCATGTGCTTCGGCTAATAGGGAAGCTGCTCGCCGGAACCCAGCACCGTAGTCGGAGGCGACCTGCCGTGCGGGGTCTCCAGGGGCTGAAATGGGAACACGTTTACAGTATCTGGATAAGCACTCCTTTGTGCGCACAGGAAGCAGCTGGTCTGACTGAGACCTTACCTACTGGGTCCCGCTCCCCTGCCAGTGCAGAAGCTCAGATGGGGCGCGGGGGGACCATTCGCATCCCCGACCCACAGCCCGGCTCTCCCCCGTGAGCCGTTTCTTCTCTTCTTCTTCCAGAAAAGGAAATAGTGTGGCAGAGTGTCTACCCTCCCGTGTGCCACCAGCCTCCACCAGCCCCGTAGGACCCTGGCGCGCTCCCATCATCATGAACCGGAGATGCCTGCGTGGCCACGGGAGCTCAGAACCCCAGAGCCCATGAGGAAGCACTTGAGTCTAACTTTAGCTTCTCTTTGACTAGAGGGAGCTGCAGTTTCTTGGAGTTTTCTCTCCATCCACAGGGAAATGCAGTGGCAAGTGCACGGAGTGTCGACCGGAGAGACCAGGCTCCGAAGGACGGATGGGGCCCACTGGCAGGAGCCCATGGCCTCGGGCCCTGACTCCCCAGACCCCGCCCTCCTGGCCTGCATGGTCATGTGTCATCCTCCTTCTGGCTCTGGACCCCTGGGTAGAGGCTTCCCTTTCCTGTAATAACACCCTTCCCAGCTGCTGACAGACAGGAAGCTCTTTCTTCATCCTTAAAGGTCCCAAGAAGCATCCTGGCCCAGCCCCAGTTGGGACAGTCCCTCTGTCTCTGGGCTCCCAACAGTGCCCCGGGACCCGCCAGCCCCCACGTGCCCGTTTGCCCGTTGCACTCAAATCACCGGCTCGTAAGCCCGTCTCCACCACACAGTGAGCGAGGACTAAGGTCTCCCTCCGTGAGAGCGGATCTGAGCGCTGCACCCAAGGAGCAGGAGCTGGGTCTGTGGCGGGGCCCGCACCCAGTGGCACCTGGTGGGCTCCTCTGCAAGTGAGGAGATCAATGACCTGGTATTAGGGTCCCGTCGAGACCGGCAGCGGCGAGTTGCATAATGAACGTTTGATGATGCCGCCCTAGCAGGACACGGTATTGACCAGGGGAAGCCGGCTGCGCACGTTGCCTGTCATCTCTCGGGATAACCTTTACCTCTCATTGAAAAAGGCCAGTAGGGCCCTACCTCACGACAGTTATCCACGACATCTCCTGACAGGAGAAGGAGCCCGCCCCCGGCTCAGGAGGTTAAACAGTCAGGGATGTGGGGAGCAGCACGGTGGTCTCACGTTAACCCAGAGTAACAGTCAGCGACCAGGACCGCTCGCGGGTGCCTGGGGTGCCGTCCCCTCCGCACAGCCTGCCGGGTCTGCGAGCACAGCTCGCCACCGTGGGGCCGGGGGGACGGGGCCCAGGTGTGTGCAGGCCGGCAGCCCGGGCAGCGGGGGCAGCTGGGGACGGGAGTGCGCACAGTGCAGCGGGAGCTGGGGGTGGGAGGGGGGCTCGGGTGCTCTGTGGTGCAGCAGGACCCTCGGGCCTCATCTCTGTAGAGGCCCTGGGAGTGGAAACGGGGTGGGGGTCCTGCGGACCACGCGGCCCCATCATCTTCAGCCCCGTCAGCCTCTGACACCGTGAGTTATCACGAGAAAACCGTGCACTGTGGCCAGCACGGTGGAATGGCCGGGTGGCCCAGGGTGCGCGTGTGGGCGTCTTTGTCCTCCTCCCCGCCGACCCCGCTCCATCCACCCCTCGCCCTCGGACCCCCACGAGGGACACCCCCAACCCTCTGCTGTCCTTTAGGCTCCACCGGCAGAACCGTGTTCCTTGTGCTGTTTTCAGTGTCTGTGGGGTTGTGTGTCTTTTCATTTATTTTCTCAAATGAAATGTCATCCAAGCCCTGACAAAAGTCCCGGCATCTGCGGGACGGAGCTTCGCTGGCTCCAGTCTGTGGGTTTCTGGGATGACACCCCTGCAGCTCCCGGTCTTGGAGCTGCACGTCCCAGGGGCTGGGTCGGGTGGCAACCCCTGCCAGGGATCGCGGGGGCTCCGGATGTGGGCGCCCCTTTCTCACTGCACCCCAGGCCCCTGGCCCTGGTTTGCCCATCCTGGGTGCAGGGCGGGTGCAGAGCGGGGCAGGTGCCCAGGGGCCGGGCCTGGGGCTGGAGCGCCCGGTGTCCTCCTGCCCCCACTGCCCGGCCCTGCCCTGGGGCCTGCTCCCAGCTCCCACGGGCCAGAGCCTGAGCTGTCACATCCCCACTTTTCTTCTCTCCCTTCCCTGGGACTCCCAGCTCATAATATTCCACACGCTGAGTGTCAGCCCCGTGCAAACAAAGGGCCCTTTCTGCTCGGCAGAAGTCGTGAGCGTCTCCAGCATCAGAATTTACAGCAGCTTCTCTGGAAATGCTTGACATTTCCCCACAATTTCTTAGATATACTTGGTGGGCAAAGTGCGTCATCTCTGTTTGAATTTATCGCACAGAATAAGCCATTTTCTCCACTTTAATGTCATCCCCTCGGTAACCGGGAGGTCGGGGGCAACAACGCAAAAACAGCGAATTTGTCAATGGAATGTGCAAAGCTGGTATAAATTTATCTTGTCCTAATCCTGCGCCCCCCTTTCATGGCATGATTCCTCGTACGCATGTGAGAAGTTTCCGGGGACGGCTTTCTCACACAGCTCGCTGTGCGGGGCGGGCCTGGGCCGGGCGGGTCCCTCAGCCCCCACGGAAGAAATCTGGCTCCTTTCTCTCCTTCTTCTTAAAGCGCAGTCAGCTCTGCCGCTCAAACCACCGTCCACTGGAAACCTCCAGCAAGGCTTCCTATAGTTCTTCCCTATAATTTTGTTCATGCAGAGGGAGCAGAACTCTCTGTTCTGAGAAGGGGCTGCATCGTTTCTTAAAATGAGGCCACAAAGTCTCCGCCTCGCATGAACCACCTTACAGGAACCACGAGTGTTTCCTGCAGACCGAGGCTTCCTCCCCGCGGCGGCCCCGGACGTGCAGCCCCAGGCGCCGGCACGCCAGGCTCTGGGAAGAGCCGATCGCACCTCACCTCCTCGTCCAGCACAGCCCTGCGGACGTCTCCCCTGCCCTGCGGACTCCTGCGGGGCAGGACCTGGGCTTTCCGTGTGACACGCGTGTCACGGGGACTGAGACTTGGCAGCCGCTGCCCTCCCTCGGCGCCGGGCAGGCCCTTTTCTGGTGGGTTTTGACCGTTTTTCCACCAGTGCTCGCTGGCTGAGGACACTCTCGGGGGCCCAGAGCCGCTGGTGGCTCTTTCCGCACCATGACAATCCCCATCGCCCTGTCTTTGCCGTAACACCTCACAGCAGAAGGCACCGGGCCAAGCACAAGGTCCCCTCGCACAGCTGTGTGTGCCAGATGCCTTCAGAGACGGGCAGGAGCAGAGGGAGGCAGACCCAGATCTCAGGGGCCCAAGCACACCCGGGGAGACTCTGAAATACACTTCCTCCCAACGATCTCCGGGGTCTGTGACCAGCAGCGCTCCTCCAAGGAGGGCCTCGCTGCCCGGCCCCCCACGGCGCCCACGAGGAGAATTTCAGTGCCGAGCAGCCCCTGCGTCCGAGCTCCCCCATGCCCGCCTTTGAAGACGAAACCCACCATCTCTGGGCAGACGAGAGCGGGCGCCACAGTCGCCGTCTCTGCTTCCAAGTCAGGAGTGGCAGAAGGACCGTGTCTGCCCTTCAGTTTGACTCTTTGAGGTTCTCAGCAAGTGAGCATGTTTCCATTCGCAGTAACACCAACCAATGCTAGAAGTCCATGTTTTTTAGCAGGAAATGAGCAGTTAATTTTTTTTTTTTTTTAAGAAAAAGACAGTTTGGCTTGTGCAGGCCAGGACCGGGGGTACAGAACACAGAGGGAGCGTCTGGGCGGGATCAGAGCCGCGGAGAGCGCCGAGGGCTAGCGCGGGACTGGAGACAACTTCCCCGGGGCCCAGCCGCACGGCTCCTGCCCGCCGCCTCGGAGCCCGCAGCCCAAAGCCTCGGCTGCTTGGCCGACGCCGCGACCTCGAGCAGCAGGTGCTGCGCGCAGAGGAGACACTGCACGCGGGCGCAGAGTCATCACCGAAACGGGGCGCTTTCTCCCGAGACGAATTTCCCCGCGTCCATATGCTTCTTATAAAATCCTCGGAGAAGCCCACGGCGGCCCAACGTGCTCAAGGCTGCAGAGTCGAGCCGTGCGCCTCGCGTGACGTGCGTCCCCCAGTGTGACTGGCACCCCAGGGATAAGGCAGACCGAGGCTTCTTCAGTGGAGGACACTCGCGCTCTTGGACACATTGCTCCTCTTTCTGCCATTTGCGTAAGTCGGTCCATGCTCTCCAGAGGACGGTGACTTAATCCCGGCTTCCTTGGGGCTGAGCATAAGGTTTCAGAAGAAGACCAGTCTCCCAAGTTCCAGGTCCAAAGCCTATAGGAATTCATGCCAGTGTGGTACACTTTGAATTGAAAAGGACGTTTTAAAACTATTTTTGTCTCAAGGTCATCACCTTGACTGTACCAACACCATTTACCTTCGGACACAACAGGGCACAAAACCCAGGAAAATCCAGCTTTTGTCAGGCCCTGACCTCAGACAAACTCAAGCTCAAAGAGCCTGACTTGGGACGTCGGTGTCGATGCTGCCCTGCCCCCTCCTTTAGGCCAGAAGAACACAGTAGCTCGCGCTGGTCGAGTATTTCCATAACATAATCGAAGGAAATGGGCTGTGAGGTCACTGGTTTTCTTGAATATCTAGTTCTCACACTTAAAGATAAAATTTATCAGTGTATTTCCTTTGGTCTGAGGCCATCTCCCTGCAGTGGAATTTCTCGTGTTGGCTCTCATGGCTGGATCGTGAGCCAGAGCTCAGGGGCTCATCGTCTACTCGGTCAAGGCCTCACGTGTGACTCCGCTGCCTGCCGGTTGACTTCCCAGTCAGGCTCTGGACTGTGGACGTCCACGTGCACCGTGCAGACGGCTGGACTTGCAGGCAGAGAAGAAATCTTCAGCTCCTGCCACAAGAGGAAACACGACACCCCACACACAAAAACGGAAGAGTAGAAAGTGCAGACTCGCCCCCCCCCCACAACGAGCTATTAGTGACCAACGTTTTACCAAGATTAGAGGAAAAGAAGATCTCTATCTCATGGGATAGCAGTTAATGTTTCCAGACAAATATCTGAAGTTTTCGCAGTCAGGTTTTTACGTGATTTAAAGCAGTTCATGAAACGGTGTCCCCCCCGTACAGTAAATTCCAGACGTTGGTGCAGGTAACGGACCTGTGGCAATCAACACGATTGACCTGGGATCTGCCTTCGGAGGGTGCTGTGCGGGGACGTCGAGGGCACGCACTCGGCTATCTCCCGAGGACCACGTAAGCAGCCCGAGGCCGGGACCTGCCTTGTCAGAGCGGCGCACAGCGGCCACGTGGGCACTGGTCCAGGCGTGCAGACGGCCAGGACCACCGGCTCCGCCACGTGCCGCCCAAGGGGCATCTTAGCAATGGGGACACCAACCTCCGTTACAGACCCAAAACCTGATAGAAGGCGAACATCTGCCTTGTGGGGTCATTTTGAGAATCAAGGGCTTTATTTTTGTTAAGATTTTATTTATTTATTTGACAGACAGAGACCACAAGGAGGCAGAGAGGCAGGCAGAGAGGAGGAAGCAGGCTCCCTGCTGAGCAGAGAGCCCGATGCGGGGCTCGATCCCAGGACCCTGAGATCATGACCTGAGCCGAAGGCAGAGGCTTCACCCACTGAGCCACCCAGGCACCCCTAGAATCAAAGGTTTTAACACGTTTCGGGTACTTGGCATAAAGCCAGGGTCGTGTGAAAATTTCATTATTATCATGTCATGATAACAGTAGTGCCCACTGCAAAGCCCGGGGTTTTGTGACTTTCCAGTTCATGTGTGTCAAATTTAATGGATTTGTTTACGCTATCGACGTGCGGTTCTCCCTAAGGTCTCTGCCCCCCTGAGACCACAGAGTCCCGGAAACCAAGAGGAAGCTGCATCGCCAACATGGCATTGGGGACGCAGAATTAATTGCTGTTCCGTAGCCTGAAATGCCCAGCACCAGGCGGAGCGTCTGTGATCCTGGAGGAGGAGGAGAGGAAGTCTAAAAAGGGAGAGTTGGGCTCCGCGTAAGGACGGAGCCCGTGCTGTGCTCTCACCTGTCTGTGGAGCCCTGCAAAGGCCAACAGCAAAAGAGCGTCTTGCGTTCCCGTGATAGCAAAACCCTTACTGAGCACTCACTAACGTGCTCGAAGCCCTAACCCGTAATCTTGGCCCGAAACGTGAGGCCGGGCTGCTCTGCAGGGCCCTCTGGGAGGCAAACCGCTGAGGCCCACGAAGTGCGGCAGACAGAACGGCAAGGGTTAGGTGGGATTTTGTCAAGACTGGATACAAAATAGCCGGGAAATGGCTGGTATGAAAGAAGATCTGTGGAATAAATGGTCCTTGATACTGAATCAAAGGTAGGCGTGTTGAAAGGGATGTGCTCCAAAGCTCAGCTCTCTAGGTGGCCAAGCGGAGGGTGAGCAGGAGGGAGTGGGGCGGGCGGGAGGAGCAGCGTGAGCCCGAGGCAGCGGGCAGGGCTGGCGGACAGGCGTTCACCATTTGCGGATGGTAAGTTCATATACTTGGGAAAAGACTCAATGACCTGAAGTGTTATGATTTACCAAGTAATTCAGTGAGGTGTCTGGGGGAACAGTGAGGCACCACATCCGTCTGCACGTAATCAACCACCAGAGAAACAGCGGGATGGACAAAAGGTCCAATGGTAGATACGGAGCATGTGTGAAGACCACGTTAGAACTCGGCTGAGGGCTCCAAAAGGAAGATTTTTCTGCATGAAAAGTCGCACTCGGCCTTCAGATAGGAAGACTGCATTAGGAGAATATCAATTCTACTTAAATTAATTTTAAAATGTCAAGCAAAAAAATAAAAAAATAAAAAATAAAAATGTCAGGAAGTCCTGATAAAACTTCCAAAAGGGAAAAAACCATAAAATAATATCCATGAGATTTCCGTGGCAAGGAGTGAGGCGGAGGGACCTTGCGCGCCGCGCGTCGGGGCGGGCCAAGACGTCAGCGTCCCAGATGTCGCGCCGAGCGGACAGACACATCAATGACACGGGGCAGGAAGCCCAGAAATAGACCCGGATACCCGCATGCAGGGTTTACTGCGTAACTCAGGCGCCACTCACATCGTTGAGGAAAAGAAGGTCCAGTAAGTACTCCAGGGACACGAAGGGGCCGTCTGAGAAAAGCGAAGCGGGTGCCTGGCCTCCTCCCGACACCGGGGCAGAGTCCGCACCGAGGAACGCTCGAAACAGGACCCGCCCGTGACGGCAACCAGCACAGGACGCGTCTCCACGGCACGACCAAAGTGGTATCCACGCCGCCCAGGAGTAGACGGACCCGCTCACCACGTGGAGTACAAGCTCTCGGCTGAAACCTCCGCCAGCGGGCGGCACCGCCACAACATACGCCACGCGGCACGCTGCTCCTCTCCATGGACCGGCCTCCACACACCAGTAAGGGAACGCCCGGCGGCGTGACCCCGACACGGACGAAATACCCGAACAAGCCGAAAACGCCAGAGAAAATGCCCGAACGCCCATGTGGACGAGGAGCGTTAACCGCACATCGGACGTGACCCCCCATCCACCGCATGAGCCCTGGTCGCTGCCGCAGCGGGCACAGGGTCCTGTCACCTGTTTCTCGGTGCGCAGTGATCAACACAACCCAGGCAGGTAGGCAGGAACCGCCATCACGCCCGAAATGGGTTTGAATCCCGTTGCGGGGCTCGATCCCAGGATCCTGGGAGCATGACCTGAGCCGAAGGCAGACACCTCACTGGCTGAGCCACCCGGGTGCCCCACCAAGTGCTTGAAGTCGCCGTGTTCCTGGCCTTGCGCACAATAGCTCCAACTCTAGGCAGGCACGCAGCAGGCACAGGCTTGCGTGCAGCCACGTGGGACGTACGGGGAGTTAACGCAGCTCTGCCCCATCAGCCAGGCCTGGGAGACGGCATGGGGGGCCACAGTCATGTCATCGGAGCAGCCCCGGAAGGACAGTAGACACCCTCCCTGCTCAAGGCCCAAGCCACAGAGGCACAGGGTGTCTCTGAGAGCACACGGTGGCCTTCCACTTCTGGAAGGAGGAGGGACACACAGGGGCCTGAGTGGAAGGGGGCTTCCTCTCATTCCCTGTCACGGCTTTACATTTCCACACTGGACCATGCGTCACCCCTCACAGAAACGTGTGTTCAAGAACGGGTAGGAGAGCTTGTCTTGTGCAGAAGAGGACAACCCACTTCTGGAAGGCGGGAGGCATGTGTCGAGTACAATACAACAAGGCGTGGGTCACGGGCAGGTCCCAGAATGCTCTTTTCATGTCCTGAGCTTGCCAGGACCCGGGCAGATGGCAGGGAACCGAGTCCCCTGCCAGCGAGCGGGAAGGGAACAGCAGTGAGTACCGGAGATTGTCCTGCGTGCCCAGAGCTGCAGAAGTGATCACACCGTAGGAGGCACGTCTGTCTTCTCGTAGGTGAATCCGGCTCAGGCTCAAGAGTAGAGATGTGACGGGCCACCAGGGCTGCCTGCCGCCCATATTCCTAGGGCTGGGCTCCAACTGAGGGCTTCCGGTTCTCAGGCAACAACTTCCCCACCAGCCCAGACTTCACGAACAGCTGACTCATAGCACAGTCCCTGGTTCTCCTTGATGCCACCCAGAGCGTCTGTTTCTGGTGCTTCCTGGGAATTTGTTAAGTGAATGACAAGCCAGATCCAAGAAGAGAGGGCACCGAGGGACAGAAGCAATCAGGACTGCGTCTCGGGCCTACAGGGACCCGGACCCAAACATAGGGACCACGCTGCACACATCCGGGACCTGCCGGCACAGAGGAGCCTGAGGAGGCCAGGGGATGGCATCCCAGGGGCCTAGACAGGCTTCTGCATCAGGAGGGTGCAAGGGACCACCTCAGGGCGTCCGAGCTGGCTCCACAACAATACTTTCAATTTATTAAATGATTCCTCTTTGGGCCAGGGATGGATAAAGCCACAAAAATTGCCTTAGCAAGTTCTAACTTTCTGTCACAAATTTTAAAGTTTAAGTAATCAACAAACGTACTTCGACGAACCAGTTGTCACCTCTGAAACCTTGCGTGTTGCGTAACGTGCCATCCCTTAAGACGCCACACGGACTCCCGGCTCAAAGGAACCCCCACGCGATGAGTCCTCGGCGTGGGGGGGTTGGCAGTGTTCTGGTGAAGGCCGCTCTGCCCTGGGCGGATGCAGCCCTGTCTCCGAGCTGGAAGGGAGTGTGGACCGCGGCACCCATGCGCCCCCGTGCACCCCCGAGAGAGTAGCGTGTTGCCCCTTTGTCTCTCGGGACACTCGTTTCTGCTTCCTTCACCCCAGATTCTGCTTGGTGGATGCAGAAGTGATTTCCTTCATCTGGAAAAGGTGGCAGAAGCTAAGACCTTGGTCCTCCTGACCAGTTACCAGTGTTGGTTGTGGAAGGGAGGATGTTCCCCCTGAAACGCACACAGAAAGAGGCCAGAAGCCAGGGAGCCCGGGACTGTCCTCCCAGGACATGCCAGAACTATGCTAGTGTTCGAGGTAAATTAAGTCAAAACGGTTATGAAAGAAGATCCGATGAAGACAGAGCTGCCCACGCCTGGTAGAGCCACAGCCCCGTTAAAGAAGTCCCCTGCACGGACCAGCGAGCGTGCTGCGCACGCCCCAGCAGTAAGAGGCCCAGGCATCAGGTAAGTGCCCTGACTCGGGCTCTGTAGGGATGCGCAGGTGTCATGCCCCAGCACAGATGTTGTCAAGCCCACCCCTGTAGACGTAGTCCTCCACTTGAGGACCTTCCCCTCCAGGAAGACTTCAGTAAACTACCTGGTTAACAGAGAAAAAGGGAAATTTTATCTGGGCTGTCATCACTGCTGTAGCAAATAGTCTTTCCATTTTGAATGTCCTCAGACGTTGTGCTTTCTCTTTTTGCCTCTGTGGTGAGATGAACCTCCATTGCGAGGACGTGTGCGTTCGCAGAACGTGGGGGGGGGGGCTGCATTTGTGCCAGCGGGCACTGAATTATTCCCCTCGTGCCTGGGAGAGCGGAACCGGAGGTCTGCCCGGGGAGGGGACTCTGGCTGCGAACACACACCCTATCTTTCTGTCAACGCCGCTTAAAGTTTGGCCGTTTCCATGTGTGGACTTGACGCCTCACGCGCAGGGACAAGCGTAAATCCAGTGAAACTGTGGAGATTGTGTGTGAGTGTGCGACACAAGATAAGAGAACCCCGTTCGAGACTGGGGTTCAAGCGTTTCATCAACACAGTAAGCCCAGGAGTCTCCCGATGAGATCGTGTGAGGGCCCAGGGTCCCACGAGATCTCCATCTTCTACGTTCACTTAGGACAGCCTCCTGGGGAGCCACGTTCTTTATAGCTTGGCCGGAGAAGACAGCCCGAGTCACGTGACTGAGCCACACTCCCCCGCTCCCTGCCCAGCCCCGGTGCACGATGAGCAGCTCTTGGGACGTGGCTTGTCTTCGTGAAGCTCCCACAAAGTGGAGATGCCTGTCTCCTGTGCTCGACAGGAGAGTCCGCAGGTCTTGGGTCTCATCAAACGAAGACACCATGACCACTTACCACCCACTGGAAAACAAACACATGTTGGTCTTGTAGCCCATCCTGGAAGGAACCTCTCTCCCTCAGAACATCAGCCCTCCGGCACCAAATTCCAGGCAGGGGGCTGAAGGAGTAAGTCAACGGTAGTAGCTGTTGAACCCCAGGGGCCCCCAGGGGCAGCAGCTGTCCCAGGCCGCAGAGGGAGGGTTTGGAGTCTGTAGGACAGAGATGCAGGAACGCGGGTACATTTGAGGTGAGTCACCGGGGTGGCTGTTGGGCGGCAGGTGAACAAGAGTGCCAGGTCCTCTCTTTGCCCTGGGAGCGGAGCTCTGAGCCCTTCGGGGTCCCAGTGGCTCCACCAAATTAAAGAGCCCTTGAGAAGACAAGGACGGCACATCTGCAGCCCGCTCGCCCCCCCACATGTGTCCTGCTGGACCCCGAGCCTGGGGTGACCCCAGCCCAGGAAGACCCTACTGCCCAGGACGGCCTTTCCTGCCACCTGCAGTCCTCACCCCACATTCTGGTCAGGAAGCGAACAGGAGCCCCCACCCCGGGATACCTGTTCCAGCAGGTGTTTCGGAGATGACGATCCGTGGCCGATCCGGGTTTCATACTATAGATTGCCAAAGAGATGTGCAAGGTGTGTGACCCAGTTGGGAGAGTGACAACATCCTGGGGTGGGACTAGTGCGCACGGTGTGGTCAGAGAAGGGGCTGTGGGACAGCAGCCCACGCAGAGCCTCGGGCGAGAACAGCCAGCAGATTGCATCTTCCAGAATGGCTCCAAAAGATGCTCCCATTCCAGTTGTCTTTCACTGTCCCCCCAAAATATATATCCACGCCTTCATCCTTCGGTCCGGTGAATGTGACCTTCCTTGGAAACAGGGTCTTGGCAAATGGAATCAAGACGAGATGAGGTCAACCCAGAGTAGGCTGGGCCCTCAGTCCAATACGACTGGTGCTTCTATCAGACGGGAGAAGATGGGCACGGAGCTCCAGGAGGACGGCCGGGGGACAGCAGCACGGGGCACTGGGGGGAAGGTGGCCACCTGCCAAGGACTGCCCCGACACCAGAGCTGGGAGACACAGGAAGGACCCGGCCCCAGGGCGTTGGTGGCAGCATTTCTAGCTCGGTAACCAGCCGTGGAAGAACACATTTACAGTTTACGGGGTTTTGTCAGGGCAGCCCGGGAATCTGATCGCATCTGAAAGGATGAACCCGGGTTCGGTCAGACGGGCCTCAGCCGTGAAGGGAACCAGGCAGACACAGGAGACCCTAAGCTCTGGCTCAAGGGAGACCCGCGGCCCCCGCCTCGCACCAGGATGCCGCAAATCCTGTGAGCTTGAGGACTGCAGAGGTCGGGCTTGGAGAAGCCCGAGAACAAGGGAGAATGAGGATCAGGAGTCCCCTGTGGTAGCCGGACCTGCAAGGGGCTCGCTCCGAAGCCGGGCACTGGCAGCAGAAACCGGCCACGCCCTGACAGGCAGGAAGCCCAGTCCTCCTGAGCCGGTCCAGACTGTCCCGCTGCGTGTGTCCTCACCCCGAGTCCACTCGGGCAAGCGCGCTTCTGCCCCCCCCCCACCCCCGTGAGGAGCGCGCAGGGGGACGCTACACCTGCCGTCCGGGACCCGCGCTGTCTCAGAAGGTTGTGCACAGAGAAAGCTGGAAGAGAAAACATTCGTTCAGTCTGCAGCCCTCACTGAGCCCGTCTGAGGAGGTGGCGCCCAAGCCACGGCCCAGTGGGTGCTCCGCCATCGGACCAGGGAGCCCGCCCTCGGAGAGGCAGGGGTGCGTGCGGAAAGGGCGGCGGGGTGCAGGTCCCTAGACGGAGGTCAGCCAGGGACAGCTTGCTTTCTCTTAAGGACTTGGGGCTTCCTCCAAGCCCTGGGGCATGGGTGCCCTCTGCGGCCCCGGGGCGGCCGTCCCTCCGACACGGTTCTCTCCACGCCGGTGCTGCCCACCGCCAGGCTTCTGCCGCTAGCGGCTGGGAACCCGAAGGCGGATCCAACCCAAACTACGTCCAGAGCCTAAAGCGTCCACCACTCCTGCCTCCTGGTCCTGAGCTGTGCGCCCCGGAGCCCCTTCCTGGGCGCTCGGACCGACTTCCCTGGGGCCCCCGCCCGGCCGCAGTGAGGCCGCCGCTGACCCCTCCGCTGCTCCAGTCTCCCGTCCCGCCGCCCTGTCCCGGGCTCTGCCATCTCGGGATTCGGGACACTGCGTGGTGGCACCTGGATGACGGTCCCCGGGATCACAGGGCACGGCCAGGCAGCCGCTGAGCCTCTGGCTTCCCCAGTGCGCCGCCCCCGTGTACCAGCCGCAGCGGCCCCGGAGTTCTGGGCGAGCAGCGCCTCCGGCGCCAGGAAGGCACCCAGACTCTCGGGGCCACCGCAGAGCCGCGCGGACGCAGGTCCCTCGGAAGCCAGCACAGGCCCCAGGAAAGCTCAGTTACCATTCTAAGAACAGGCCTTGATAGGATCCATCAGAAAATCAAGATCAGTGAAAAAACACATGAAGAATGACCAATTTTGGTCTGGCATTTCGGTTCTTACAGAGAAGAAAACCGGTACAAAGGGGCTTCCCACCTCCGCTTCCGCAGCAGACATCCTGCAGGGCTCGTGGGGGTCCCCTAAAGATGGAGGCTGAAAATTTGAATGACTGGCTTCTGTGCTCCTCTTTGGTAAAAATTTAATTTACTAAATTCTTCATTTCTTCCTCTTTCGTTAAAAGCAGAAAAATCTCACCGGTCATAACCTGGTGTCTATAATCTAATTTCGCCCTCAACTGACCTGTCTCTGCCCCGAGTGAAGTTCTCCTGTGGTTGTTAACAGGGTTGCAACCCGCGTGTGACCCGGGGCACTCAGGGGCAGCTCGCTGGGAACCCCAGCTGTGAGGACCCGTCCACGGTGGTGTTACCAATAGCGCTGTGGTAGAGATGTGGGTGGTTGGCCGGAAACAGAGGGGCGGTGTAGACAGATGGTAGTGTGGGTGCTGATGCAGACGCAGACCGGATCTCGACACAGCTGTGGCTGGACATGGGTATTGATGACTGAGGTGTAGGTCTAAATGACAGATACACGGACACACTTACGTATGGGGTAGACACAGACGGACGCACGCAGACATGGGTAGGGGCAGATACACACAGACGCACACATGGACGACAGAGAGACAGACGTGAGTGTAGAGGAGGGAGTGGGCACACGGCACGCAGACAGCTGCGCCAGGCCTTGGAACAGCACCCATAGTGTTGAGCACGTCCACCAAGAGGATTGGCTGTCCCTAACAGCCGTCGCCGTGTCATGCGTGAGCCCACAACTATTTGCCTTTTCCCTCTACTCTGCTTTGCCTCGGACACATCTACACCAGCTACATAAAAGCCCCAGACTCATTCTCGTATGACCCTCAGCGCTGGTGAGGAAGAGGGGAGGGAGGAAGGCGTCCCTTCGAGCTTGCCTGGTGGCTTCCGTCTGTAAGTGGAGCCCGGTCATCTCGGGATGGCCTTTAGAGCACCAGCACCCTACAAAACCAGGGCAGCCAAGGCAACCAGCCCCTGAGGCTTCCATCCTGAATAGGAGCTAGAAAAATTCACAGAAATCCCCTTTTTTCTTCGCAAGTTTTCAGAGAGTCCCAGGGAGACAGAGAGAGGGAATGAAAGAGGACAGGGAGCATCAGGACCCCGTTTTGTAGAGCTTCACAGGGTACGGGACCCGCTCCGCGCCCCTGAGTGACTGAGCGTGGGTGTCACCCAGCCTGTCACGTGACAGCAGCCCCTCGTAGCCCGCAGCCATCAGCCCTCGCTCCCTACTGTGTACGCACTCTCCTGAGCTCGCGTGCCTGCTGCCACAGCACGACCGCGCAGTGATGCACTACAGTGTGGGCGTTTACGGTGAACCCACAACCGCCCCACCCTGCCCTCCCCTCCTTACCTCTGCCATGCACCCCCCCAAACACACGGGTACACACGCAAGCCCCCTACACACACACGTAGCAGCTTTTACAAGCGACGTACAATCTCTGTGAGGCCCCCATTTCTGGAACTGTGGTCCCACTGAATAAAGAAACGCACGTAGGTAAGGTCAAGGTATTTTCATTTTGCAACAGAAGGAAACTTTCACATAAAATAAGATATTCAGTTTTTGTTTTCTTTATTTTTCCCAGCTTTATGGAAGTCTGATTGACAAATAAAAATTATGTGTATTTAGGTATACATATTCACCACAATCAAGCAATTAACTTGTCCATCACTCACATCGTTACTGTGTGTGTGTGTGTGTGTGTGTGTAAAAAACATCTAAGATCTACTCTCAGCAAATTTCAAGTATACAAAACATTATCATTAACTATAGTCTCGTGCTGTTCCTTAGATATCCAGAACTTACACATCTTATAACTGAACCAATACGTAATGATTAGTTCAAAATTAAAGAGAATCATGACAGGATCTGCTTTGCTCTTCCCCCACTTCTTATTCCCTCCAAGGATAAAAGGATAAATGGCAAATTAAGTTAATTATTGCACTGAGGAGTCGAAAATTCCCTTTTCTATCAAATACCATATATGTTCGTTTGAGTATGTGTGTGTGTACACATAGGTTACATAGATGATAGATGGTAGATATGGATAGACACATAGACGATAGATGAGTGCATAGATGGAAGGATGGATGGATGGATGGGTGGATGATTGGATAGATATCATGGTCGGATGGGTAGGTGGGTGGATGGACGGTTGTGTGGATGGATGGATGGATGGACCTTGAGCTAGATGATGATGATAGAGATGGATAGATAGATAGATAGAGTCCTTCCTAGCTATAGCAACAAATCTTCTTACACATTAATTTGACTTATAATCTATAAAATGCCAAAGTTCTAGAAACCAGAGGCTAAGAGAAATTTAAATGATAAACCCTTTTATTTTGTGCTACACCTACATTTCCCAGGCATATTCCAGTAAAAAGTTAATTTGACAGTGGTATGAAACACAGAAGAGAAATTGGCAAACAGCATGAGTAATAGATAACCAGTTGCAAATTAAATACCAAGCAGATAAGCATCATCAAGGAGAGGCAGAATATATCAAAATTTGCTGTGCCTCCAGGGATAGGCTAAATTTGCTGTGCCATATAAAACATGCTATTAACACGTCATTGCAAGATTTCCTTTTCAAGGAGATGACTTTGGTAAATGTGGATGTTTTCTCAGCACAACTGTTCAAGCGGGAAGAAGCCTCCTAGCAGTGCAGAATGCAATTTAGTAACCAGCCCTAACGAACAATCCACCCGCCACAACGACTCCCAAGTTTGGGGAACGCGCCCGAGCGCTGTGACTTACAGTCCTGTGCAGTTTGAAAAGTGGGTAACCCGTTGCTTCTCGACTGCTCCAAAGAAGAAGAAGGGATCTATTCCTCTTAATTAAATACAGATCGAACTACAATCAGCAAGTCATTTTATAGAAAATATGCTCATCTTCATACATAAGAAGTTAGCTATGAAGACCAGACATGGTTTCAGCTTTTCTTTCATTTTTCTTTTTTTTTTTTTTTACAATCTTCAAACTTGGTTTCAATGAAAAAAAATCAACCAAAATTTGGCTGCTTCCCAAAGCAAACAAAAAGCGATTTTCTTGGGAGGTAATGCTTAGACGTTCACAAAGTTGAATTCTTTGAAAAGCTTTCTGTTACTGAACAGATAGAAATTGGAAAAATTTAGGGACACATATATAAATAAAGCATGCATCTTCTAGAAATGGACAGGAAGACTAAAGGCCAGATTTCCAATAGATAAGATGAATGACAAAAAAATATAATATGAATAGAAACAGATGTCCATTTCAAATTTATTTATAAGAGTAACAGAATAAAAAAAAAAAAACTTAGTCATTCTTAACCAAAATCCCAATACATGAAGTATACCTAATACCCTCCACTCAAGACCATTCTCGGGGTTGAATGAAGTAAGTCCTGTAAATCACCAGAGTTAGGACTTGCACACGGCTGGTGATAATAAATGGAAGTTCTAGAACCTCGAATATAAGCTAATGTGGCTTGGACTTAATCATTAAGAACTCTGACAAGTTCTGGGAGATCTAGGAACTCCCTCAAACAGTAAATGGTAAGTTCCGTGGTTTGCTGGAAAGCAAGTTTCTTCTCTTAGTATCATGCTGTGTTGCTTTCAAGCATCATAGAAATATTACAGTGACATTTGAGGACCTTGGAGAAACTGTCCCAGGCAGGTGACTACTTGAGATGTAACTTGTAGTGCCTTCGTCTTTGTGCTAGATGAAAATCCCAAGACAACCACAACAGAGTGTTTCCTGAGTCACAATCCACGTGACCGTGTCGGCCAACAGCCTGCAGCACCCGCTTCTCACCAGACAGGAGCCAGGTGGAGAGTCAAGTGTGCACATGTACATTTGTGTCGTGCTCGAAACTGAGGCGAGACGGACCCAGGAGGCCACTGGGGTTATTTCCTCAGGCTTACGTTCCTAACCCCTTCCAAACAGAAGTAAGCTGCCGAGCGACCGTCCCCGAGCTTTGAGAATTCTTGACATAGTTCGTAATCTTTGTCATCAGAAATGGATGTGTATTTTTCCAGCTAAAATGGTGTAGCTTTTTCCCTGAAAATACTGTGTGCTTGTCAGTCCATTGAGGTTACCATTATTAGCAAACTGTTGAGAGCCTGTCGACACGGCACGATCCCAGGTCTGTGTCAGTGCAGGAGCCGTCCTTGTGGCTCTGTCTCACTCTGTCTCCAGCACCTTAAACTGAACACAGTGGAGGACAGGCTTTCTTTCCCCCTTCACACGCCTCTTCTCTGCCATGTATGAATCTTTCCTGTGCTGTTCTCTCATTTTTGTTATTTTCTTTGCACACCACACATTGAAAAGATAGATACATACACACATGCACACATACACAAACACATATACACACATACACACAAATGCACGCAAACACATATACACACATACACACGTGCACATATACACACGTATACATATATTCTTAAGTGAAGGTTCTTCCATGTATGATTTTGGATGCTCCAAGTAGAGACCTATCTGTGGGCACACACTGCCCCTTCATCAGTCTGGAGAGGGACCTGTGACGAAGCCATGCCCTTAGCTCCTGGACCCCAGGCTCCCCTAGGTGGTCAGCACCTGCCCCGGAAAACAGCACCTGGGTCATGTGATTGACCTTCAGGACCCTGGGCCTGGCCGCAGAAGGCAGGGCAGTGAGAATGTCGTGTGCAGCGTCACACTGTCCCCTCTGGGTGTCCTTCCCCCTCACCTCAAAGACACCGCCCTGCACGTCCGCAGCCCCCGTTTGGGCAGGGGTGAGTGGCAGTTCCATCCGCTCCCTGGGCACGGATGTGCCGGGGCTCAGCTCATACATCTTTTTAATTGTTAAAAGTCTTTAACTATGTAACGGGATTCATTATCCACTGTGCTTGTCAAAATGCTATTGAATAAGTTGCTTGTTTTATTAACCCTGACAGAAAGAAAACAAGGTTCTTTATCTCCAGCTGTTGGAGACAGAGCCAGAATTTGTCTGGGTCTTTCTCCTAACGTGTTGCAAAAAGAAAACATGTGTTTAGCAGGTCTGCCAGCATGAGGTTCACAACAGCTCCCTGGGCCCCTGAAAGTTTTGGGGGGGAAGGGGGACGGCTGCTCTTCGCTAACGCCGGCCACTGCTGGGATGGTCACTCAGCACGAAACACTGGGGAGCAGGTGGTTGTGGCCCGGCAGGAACGGATTCCAAAGGAAAGCACGGGGCTGTTCAGGCTAAGAGGCTTACTATTTTAGAACACATGGGCCTCACAATGTGTGGAAGGGACCCTAAGACGGGGCGGGGGGCGGCGGTGAGCATTGGTTTGAGACGGTTTTACCCGTACAGAGCAGACCTGCGTAGTCCACAGGTTTTCAAGGATTTTATCCTGACTACAAATAACAAAAGCACCTCAAAAGAAACGGAGGGTTGACAAAATATTGGAGGGAAAATCATGCTTGCAGAAAAGTCCTAAAGACATAAATAATTGACTGAAAAATGTATTTAGTGTATTTACTTTAGCAGAAAAGGGGATATGGATGCCAACCTCACTGAGCTGACTGGAGCCGTGCTTCCCTGTGGGGTCTTGCTCCCCGGAAACTGCTCACCAGGACACCCCTTCCAAATAGTGCCTCCTGCATCCTGCAGTCCGATAAGACCACGGCTGCACGCACGTCGGGACGCATAGCTGCTCGTTCCACCGCGTCGTTTGTCAAATAAGACAATCTCTTTTATTAAAATGGAAAATTCACTGCTTCTCCCCATTCCCTCCCGCTTAACTTTTTTTTTCCTTTGAAAAGCAGAGATAAATCCCAGTAGCACAATTAAAGCACTCGCTAAATATTACTTTGTTGGGCTTAACGATAGATTACAATGTGTGCATAATGACCCAGTTCTAGTAATATCATCTGATTTAGTAAGGAAATCAGAGCCTGCCATATGTTCCCCAGTAAGGTCTCAGAAATTCTTCTTCTCCTTCGTGATGGATCAGCCAACTGCCAGCAAGACGGTGCGGCTGGGTCCTGGAGCCTTATTGTTGGGCACCACGCATGTCAGAGTCTTAAGCATGACCCACATGTCACCCGGCAGCTTGCAAAGGGGAGCACGAGGTGGATTAACAACCTGTCACCTGCCGGCTTCAAGTCCTTTTGCCGTTGTGGACTGATTCGTGCCTCCTCCGTACACGTACTTACTAAATTGTGGGCCAAGCTTGAGAAAGAAAAGGGGGAAAATGCCAGAATTGAACACAGAAGCAAAGGAACCGCGTCTCTAAAAACGGCGAAGTCCTGCTGTCCTGTTCACAGTATGAGACACACAAAATGACCGCTTTCAGCTTTTAAACCGAATTTTAAATGTTGACTGAAAATTTTCAATTTCGGAGCATATGCAAATGAAGATTTTGTTACTAAGGTATAATATTGATCTTAGTTACGTTAGGATTTAATAAGATAATTACTGATCCATTCGTCAGTTTTCGTAGAGGAATAATAACAGGTAAATAATTCAATAAATAATTATTGACTTAAATATTCCCAACAACAGTATACCATAATTGTGCAAATTGTTTCACATACTCGGGCAAAATTAAAACAAGACGTTGATCCTACAAATGGGCAAAGTTTATAGGCTGTATTTTCACGTGGCTGAGAGGAGGGGCATGTGATTCACAGAACAAACAAGGAAACAGTAGTGGGTGGGTACGTTGAACTATTGGCTTTCCTTTGGAGCGATGTGACTATTTATGATTATAGAACAAAACTGAATCAAAAATGTAAATTCAAAATACTAAAAGGTAAGACAAAACTAAGACATGAAGCGCTGACCTGAGGTTTGGGCCGCCCTCACAGCTGGGGATCTGACCCAGTAGGGTCTACCGGCCAACAGAGACATGAACATTGTCCCGGAAACTTTAACGGGCCCCAGAGCCCGCATAGGTAGCATCCATACCATCTAGGATTCAAACCGAAATCACGGACATTCGAAGAACAGGGAAGCTGACAGTTGTGAAGGGACATCAACAAGCACACGCTACGTGCACCCAATACAGACACCGGAACCACCGGGAAGAGACCTGAAAACTACAGGGATGTAACAGAGCTCCGTAAGAGGAAGGACGATGAACACATTCTCAGCAGAAATATGGATAAGAAAAAAGAAACAAATGGGAAATTAGAACTGGACTATATAACCCTAAAAGGACTCCCGGAACAGACGTCTAGCAGAATGGGCATAACAGAGGAAAGAATCCATCCCCTCGGAATCAAGCCAGTGAAAGTGACCCAGCTGGGGTAGACAGAGCCTTTTTTACTGGAACACCAGTAAAAACAGACATTCCTGTCTTTGGAAACCAACAAGGAAAGGAAAGTGAGATCGTGACACAAAATAATGTTTGAGGATATAATGCCTGAAATTGTGCCAAACTCAGTGGAAGACATAAATTTACAGATTCCAGAGGCTCAACAAGCCTAAAAAAGATAAAAGCAGAGAAAACCATTTTGATCACATCATAATGGAAATGCTGAAAGCCTAAGATACACAAAGATAACTTGGAAACAGCTGGAGAAAGAAGACCAGTGATCTAGGGACAATGATTTGAATGAACATGGGTTTTCATCAGAAACCACAGAGACAGTGGAAGAGTGTTTTTAAAGAATTATGAGAAAATTAATACTACACCTAGCTTTACATCAGCCAATGAAATAACCGAAATAGAAATTCTAGCAGGTTTTTGTTACAGGAACTGACCAGCTGATTCCAAAATTCATATGGAAATGTCAGGGGCCTGGACTGTCAAAGCAGTGGTAACATAAACACACGGGTTGGAGGGCTTATTATACTCTACTTCAGAACTTACAATGAAGTTTCAATAATCAAGGTAGCTTGTCTTGGTGCCAGTGTTGGTGAAATTACACAGAGAGATCAACAGTGCAAGATGGAGGGTCTGCAGGTAAGTTCAACCATGTACAGTCAACTGACTTCCAATAAAGACACCAGGAAAACTCAATGGGAAGGTGATAATGTTTCAGCAAATGGTATTTGAGCAGCTGGATTTCCCTATTAAAAAGAAAAAGAACAGGGACACCTGGGTGGCTCATTTGGTTAAGCGGCTGCCTTCGGCTCAGGTCATGATCCCAGAGTCCTGGGATTGAGTCCCGAGTCGGGCTCCTTGCTCGGCGGAGAGCCTGCTTCTCCCTCTGCCTCTGCCTGCCGCTCTGCCTATGCTCGCTCTCTCTTTCTCTGACAAATAAATTTTAAAAATTAAAAAAAAGAACATTAACATATACAGAATTTAACTCAAAATGAACCGAAAACTATATAACTTCTAGAAGAAGATATTGGTGAAGTTGAGATGATTTTAAATTTCTTACATAGAACACAAAAAGCCTGAATTATGAAAGAAAGAATTGATAAATTAGACCAGATCAAAGTTAAAGACTTTTGCTCTTTGAATGACACCATGAAGAAAGTAAAAATACAAATCACAGAATAGAAGAAAATGTTCATGACTGGTACATTACATAAAGGGTTTGGGTCTAGAATACATAAAGTACTTACACAACTCAATAATAAGAACTCTGATGACCCAATGAAATTGGATGAAGGATTTGAAGAGAGGGGACACCTAGTAGTCTGGCTTCTTTTGTGAACCAAGTGCCTGATCTGATTGGGGGTGGGGGCAGCTGAAGTGGGAAGTACACCCTGGCACCCTGGGCACCCCGGGCACACCATCACATCTCTGACCACCTTGAGTGTGGGTCTCCTGGCCAGGGCACTGCAAGATCCGCTGGCCAGAGCACAGTAGGGGGAGCCTAGATTTGGGGGTCCCAAGGCAGTGCAGGTCCAAATCTAGAATGTCCCTGTGAGCAGGAGGTTTTCTCAGAAATACTCAGAAGAAACCTTTAATGATTGGCTGATAATAGGAATTTTCATGAATCTGAGTCAGAATTCAGGTATTCCAAAGCAAGACTGTCAGAGTTGCCTTCTCATTCCCAGGAAAGGGCAAAGTGATTATGAGTTTCTTGGCTGCATCCCATACGGGACCCAGCTGGGTTGTAGTCAGAATCGCAGGGAAGAGGGAAGCATTTGTATTTATCTGTAAGCCGCCTGAATAATCAACTTCTGCTGGTTTCGGTGCTGGTGACTACAGAGTCAGAAGGAACAACTAAAGCATAAAAATGATTTTTGATACTTAAAAGGTTTTTTCATTGGTGGACAGGGACCATTACTGAAACCATTTCTCTGTTCTTCTCACCTGTGACTTCTTAGTGTTGGAGTGTCTCCAGGGCACCATGCTTAGGTAATGTGACACAGCAAATCTCACTCGGGTGCTCGCTCTGCCTCTTCGCTCTACTGATCTTACTTAGTTTCTTGAGGACTTTTCCAGTGGCCGTTCAAGCCCCTGAATATCCTAAAAGAAGGTGGCTTGAGCTTATTTTATATTTTGGGGAAGCGAGATGAGCAAAATTTGTGAAGTGTGTTCCTGTCTCTTGCAGTAACTCTTTTGTACAGTCATAACTGGTCTAAAAGAGTAAGATTTCCTGAGGCCTGGTCCAGCTGAACTGGTGTCCTTATAGGAAAGGGATTCTGGATGGCAGAGAAGTGGGGTAGGGGGATGGGTGAGCCCAGTGATGGGTAGTAGGGAGGGCACGGATTGCATGGAGCACTGGGCGTTATATGCAAACAATGAATCATGGAACACTACATCAAAAACCAATGAGGTACTGTATGTTGTCTAATATAACATAATAAAAAAAGAAAAAAGCTCTAAATTGAGGATATTTTATTAATAATTTTCATGCTCAGGGATCCAAGCAGTAGTTACCTATATCAAATGTACAGTTTACTACAGATTTTACAGGTTCTGAGTCTTACCAACAAAACAAGAGTGAACAAAAGGTAAACATTATAACATTATTGAATAGTGTAGAAATTAGATAAAAACCTAGGGGGAAATCTGAGGCAGATATTGATAAAATAAAAGGAGTTGAATTTCACACAGATTAAAAAAA
>PISX010016558.1:0-46014 GCA_004024625.1 Mellivora capensis
CATCCTTTCTGATGGAGGCATAATACTCCATAGTGTATATGGACCACATCTTCCTTATCCATTCGTCTGTTGAAGGGCATCTTGGTTCTTTCCACAGTTTGGCGACCATGGCCATTGCTGCTATAAACATTGGGGTACAGATGGCCCTTCTTTTCACCACATCTGTATCTTTGGGGTAAATACCCAGTAGTGCAATTGCCGGGTCCTAAGGAAGCTCTATTTTTAATTTCTTGAGGAATCTTCACACTAGAACAGGTCATTTTTGTGCTTGCTTCTATGTCACTTTCATGCAACAGAACTAAAACTGACTCAATTTTTGTTCACTGTATTTTATACCATCATAATTTAATGATTTATTTTTGTTCAATAGGGGTGCAGAGATTATCCATTACCAAAAACAAATAGTTCATCAAATGATTTGGAAATGAAAGACTGTACATCATTAGTTTTAAATTCAGACAAGTGTTTTGAGAGTTTTGCGGATCCCTCTTCTCCTGTAATTTCTTCTTATGAGAATCTGCTGAGAACACCTACACCTCCAGAAGTAACTACCATTCCAGAAGATATTCTCCAGGTTGTTTTTCCATGCTATTTCTTTGTCTGACACATTATTTTCAAAATTAGATATTTAAAGACCTGAAACTGTATATAAACTGTCTTATTTCTCAGTGGGCTAATGTGCTGTTTTGTGTACTGAGAAAATTTAAATTCTGTGCCCTTCTGAGAGCACCTGGCTGAAGGTCTTCTGAGCTGAGTACAAGCTCATGACTTCATCATACTTTTATGTCCTCACACTGTATTTTCTAACTTCATGTTCTGAAATATTTTCTTAGAATATTTCAACCACAGTTGCCATGCTGGCCATTGTTTCCATTGGAGGTATGGCTGGCAGAAATCAGAAATGTCGTTTACCCTCCTGTTCTCCAGGGTAGGGTATCCTGAACTGCTTAGATCAGCGTTTCTTGAACCCAAGACATCTTGGACCTGTTTGAGAAACACTGATTTAAATGTTAGAATATCTGATTCTTTAGTACATCATCATTTACCTCTAGTCCACTCCTGGTCTGTATACCAACTGCCAGCTCTGCTAAATAACCACCAGTCATTCCCCCTTCTTAGTGGAATTACAGTGCTTGGTGGAATGGCTTAGGTAAGTGGAATTGTTAAGAACCATTCTAGCAACTGACCTAGTTTGGGAGAGCTGTGAGAAGGATGAAAGTACTTGGAAGAATACCTAAATGCCATTAGAGCAGATTCATCCTGTGACAATCAACAAAGTATTTGTTACCCTTTTTTCTTTGTCTTCTGTTTTCCTGGGCATTATAAGAAGTAGGGTGGGCATCTTCTGTCTTTAAGGAGTTTTCTAGAGTTTCCACTTTACTGTGGTTGATCCTTCTCTTTTTATTTCTAAATGGAAGAGGGGAAACCTTGTATTTAATGAAACAAATCATAGGTGATATTCAGACTCTATAATCTTTAAGAGCTGATGATCTTTTGAGCATGTATCTTGCCTTTTTTCTGTATACCTTTTCCCTAACAACTTTGTAGAGGCTTAATTTGTTCTGAGGGATGATTTGCTGCTTACTCCTATTAATCTTAGAGTACATTATAAAAGGCTTTAGAAATCAAGCCTCCAAATTCAATTTCTCATAACTCCATCTTTTCTTTGCTATTTAACGTCTGTCGGTGCTGCTGAAAAATTATTAGTTTCAGAAACCCGTATATTTCAATTTTCATTGGCTTTTCTTGAATGTTTTATAAGACTTTCCAAATTTGTTGTGTTGTTTTAATGACTTGATAAAAAGGAGTATGTTTTGTTTCAGATTTTATCAAAATACAACTCAAACCTAACAACTCCAGTAGCAGTTAAAGCCGTGCCACCCAGCAAAGGGCTCCCCACTAAACACGAAGGACCAAACATCCGAGGTGTTGGCAACAAAGAAAACTGGTGAAGGTATGTTACCGTTCTAAAGAAATTACCTGTGTTATTTGAGGAGAACATTTAAAAATTAACATTCATATGGGGTGGTAGTAAAAAAGTTTTAATTGACATTTGGCAGCTTAGGTTAACAGCCTTCTCTCTTTTCATATAGAGCTTGTTAACCCTGGAATTCAGACTTCTTCACGAGCACGTTGGATGACATCATTGGGAATCTATACCCAGTTATTTTATTATTGTTAAAGTATATAGCCACAATATTCTATCATTTGTTTTGTTGATGTCTATTAATTATGCTTGATTTTTTAAAAAATTGCATCTTTTTGCAGAAGTTTTAGTGGATCCATCCGCTATAGAAACTGAACAGGTAGCTGAAAGCAGATCGGGACTGACTTTGTTATTCACATTGCCCTACATTTTCCCCTTTCTTAAAAACCAACCCATATTAAAGATGATCATGGACACTGGTGTGATAACATGGCTTGTTTTGTTTTTGTTTTTAAGTAGGCTCCATGCCCAGTGTGGGGCTTGAACTCACAACCCTGAGAACAAGAGCAGCATACTCTACTGCCTGAGCCAGCCAGGCGCCCCTGTCATAATGTTTTTTATTGAGATCTGCTTTAGTTTAACCTTGGTCTTAATCAGTTATTCACTTTTCATTAGTATTTCACTGATTTCACATTTACCCTGCCTAATCTGACAGAATGGCTGAGTAATATTAGGAAGCAGGGCAAATAATTTAAAATTTTAAAATGTTTGTTACTCGAGCAGGGCCACCCTGATCTCATGGTGAGGTGGTGTTGCTGTTGACTGGAGCTGGGCTTCTTCCCTGATTCTGGCCCTGCCCTTGTACTGTCTCCTCTCACAACTGCCCCCAGAACCTTTCACACCATTTATTTCAGCAATACTTTTAAGACTCTCTTGTCTACAAACGACAGCTCAAATAACTTGAGGAACAGGGAGGAATTTTCAGGTCGGGACAACTGTATAGCAGGTCTCAGAGAGCTGGAAACAGACTCACCCATCAGGATGTGTGGTTTTTTTGTTTTTACTCCCAGCTATTTAATTCATGTCAATTTTATCCTCTCAGATCAGCTCTTTCCGTCACATGTCTGCTGACCTCTCCAAGCGCCCTCTCCAGCTTTGCCACCCAGCAGACTTTGAGGCTCTATCTGGAAGGTTCTGATGACTCTTCCTGGGCTGGGTGCCCTTCTGTGGCTTGTTACCTGAGAGCCAGGCAGTGGGAGACTCTTGCCTCTCGAGCTGATAGCTTCAGGCTGCCCTGTCCATCGAGCCCAGGATCCTTCCCATTTAAGTGTAAGCGGGAAGTAGTTCAAAGTTCATGCAAGTATTATTGGCAAACTCCAGATTACAGCCAAAGGGAAAATAAGGACCTGGTCTATTGCAGAGAGCAGTTAAAATGTTGAAAGAAACAGTTTGCAAGTGTTGTGACAAGGTGCTTCAAAGGCTTAGGTTTGGGAAATCTATTGCAGTGAAGACTACCCTCTTTTGGGACGCCTGGGTGGCTGTTGGTTAGGTATCTGCCTTCAGCTCAGGTCATGATCCCAGAGTCCTGGGATCAAGTCCCATGTTGGGCTCCTCGCCAGCAGGGAGCCTGTGTCCCCCTCTGCCTGCTCCTCCCCCTGCTTGTGCTCTGACAAATGAATACATAAAATCCTAAAAATAAATAAATCCCTCTGTTATTATGGTATCTTGGAAGTTCAGTGTGAAAACCTGTCACATTGTGCTTTTCATCTTGTCAAAAAATCATCACTAAAACAAAACTTTGGTCTTTGTTTTAGGAATTCCTGTGTGGTTAGAGTATTTATTAAGTATAGTATAAAATAAATTATTTTCAAGGTAAAGCTCTGGTCACCTTTATATATGACAGACTCCAAATTGCTGTCAAACTCTTGTTCGCTGTTTCCCATAGCTACATGTGCGGAGATCCACAGAACAGACGAGAGGGCTTGAGGAGGGAGGGGTAGATTCGAAGCAAACTCAGGACTGAACCCTGGAGTTCTAACTTTGGAAGATGGAAAGAGGCAGAGCAGTCTAGCAAAGGGGGTTAAGAGGCCAGTGAAGCAGGAAGAAAGTATTTCACGGAGAGCAATCAATTCTGTCAATATTGCTGAGAATCTAAGTGGAAAAACAACTGACCATTGGACGTGATGAAACATTGACAGCACTGATTAATTCTGAAGAGGACCTAGGACCAGAGGTCTGCAGTGGGCTGAAAAAAAGGGGGGTGAGATGAAGAGCAAAGGGTATTTTAAAATGAGAAATAAAGAATGCTGTAGTAAACATTTCTGGCTGTCTGCTAGTATCCCCAAATTGTTTTGTGATGGCCCCCCAAATTCCATTTGTCTACAACTTTTCTTTCCCTGATGCTTCCAGCTTATCAAGTTAGGATCATGAAAGCCTGTTCCTTGCTTAAAACCCTTGGAGTGTCTCCACATTGCTCTCAAAATGAAATCCCAAGATCCTATGTAATCTGACCTTTAGGTTACTTCTCCATGTTCTCTTGCACCTTGTGCTCAGCCCCGCAGGCCAACTTTCCTTTCCTTTCCTTCTTTCCTGCTGCGGGGCTTCAGGCACACTGCTACTTTTCCCTACCCGCTCTGCTTAGCTAACACGCTCTCATCCATCTGCCCCCAGATACCTGAGGTTTGTCTGCCGACCACTACTAGGCCTTTAGAGGAAAAAGTATTTTCCTTGAAGAACTGAGAGCCCACCCCCAGGCTCAACCAAGCAGTATCACGATCCCTGACTGGTGGTGTCAGTGATGAGTATATGACCCATTAGTCAGTGAGAGCAAATTCTTGGACTTTGGGAACTGCTGGGAAACACTTCTGGGGGCACAGAGACGCACACCTGGAGCTCCTGGCCACCATCTTCTCACCGTGGTGGGAATGGACCCCGAGCAGGAGCGAGCAAGAGTGAGCTGAGGTGTGACAACTTGGAGCCTCATCATCTAGCTGGGCCCACAGCCAGCTCTCGCTAGCTGCAGACTTTGCAGTTAAATGGTTCATAAACTCCTGTACTATGCTAGCTGGAGTTTCCTTGTTATCTGAAAGGGGTTTCAGAGGATCTGTTTCAGGTCTGGTGTTAAATGTCACTTTGTTAACTTTTCCAGACCCAAAGGTCCTCCTGCTTAGTTCTGAGCTCCCTGTTAATCCTTCACAGTACTTGGTAGAATGTTAGAAAATATCTTGTGTTGTTTTAATTTTTTTCTCTACTACTGGACCATAAACTCAGTAAGGGCAAGGATCTTGTTTGCTTTTGTTCATTATGCAGATACTTAGCAACTTAAGCTTCTGAATGATTTCGTGGTAAAATCAAACACAGATCACACTATGCTAGGCACAGTTCTAAATATATTAACCAATTCTTAGATCAACTCTTATGAAGTAGGTACTATGGTCCCAGCTTTTCGGATAAGTACATTATGGCTTTAATGACTGACTTTTCTGTGCCCCATTTCCCACCCCAGATCTTGGCTACAGATCTTTTTGACGGCCCAAGATCTCTGGGACTTATTCCCTCCCCCATTCCTTCTGCCACCACTGCAATTCTCACCTAGATTATTGCAGTAGCATCAGACATTCCTTTTTATCCTGAACTCCAGTCAAAACAGTTTCAGTGCTCTAGGGACTGTTCCTTTTTCACATTCCTGCCTTTATTCATGCTAGATCTGTATCTGGAGTATAAAATCCAACCCAACTTCTCTGAGGAGTTCAACAAGCTCAAATGCCATCTTCAGTGGCAACTGTCTTTGGCATGACCCTTTCCCTTCCACCTTTTATCATATTCATACTTCCATGACTAGACTGTAAGACTCTGAGGAGGACCTGTATCTGGGTCAGATTTATCTGTGTACCACACCAGGCCCATAGTAGCTACTACCAGGGAAGCACTTTCTAAATATATCTTATCCGCTGGTACAGTATTGGAAAGCGAGAGGAGTTAATCAGGAATCCTACAAATTCTGACAGTTCCCAATAGTCACGCTGCAGATTTTGAAAATGCCTCAGGTAGGTTCAACTCATTCACAGTGGAAATTGCTTTAATCTCATCAACTCGTATCTGAAATTTTCTTAGGAGCTGCTAGCCTGGACAGGAAATTCTGACAGCTGAAAGCACAAAACAAGGAAGCACCAAAAGCCTTTTTTCTTTGTAAACTGCTCTTCACTGAATACTCACCATCAGGCACACTCAACACCATTTCATCGGCTCCTCCCAACAAGCCTTTGTGGCTGGTACTAATGAGAATACCTTTCTACAGTAAATATGCATAACATTCCCAGGTTCATTTTTGCTTAGGAAGATTATTTTTTAGTATTAAGTATTAAAATTACTTTTTAGATGTTAGCTTATTTGCTTGGTGTATGGGGGGAAGAAAATCCATGAATAAACATACTTCCTTCAAGCTTGTTCCACTGCAGACTCCCAAGAAATTACAGCTGTTGGTAAAACAACCTGTATGCAAGCAAAAGAACACAACTCGAACACAGACCTCTTTCAGCAGCTCTGACCCTCCAACTGGAAGCAGGGAACGTATCATTTAAGACACATGTTCTGGTTTGTATAAAAACTGAAACCAGTCCATACTCAGGACAATGCACCTTGGCAGAAATCAGTTACAGAGGATAACTTCCCTAAACAAACAGTAACCTGGGGGGTGCAGGTGGAACCAGAGTGCAGAGTTGAGGATCAAGTAAACCGTCAAAGAACACCACTTTTGGAAATGTATTATTTCAACATCTGTTCAGTACCTAGGTTCATGTGACCCACTTGTGACCTGTTAAAGTGGGTTTCAATCTCACCTCTATATGGGAACTAGTCTTTGCAGCTTGGTTGGGAAGGTTCAATGAGGAGACACACAGTCAAGTTCCCTGGGCACCGCACTAACTGTACTTCTGATGAACTGTTTCAGGGTGTGGCCCTCTTGGAGTCTGAGAAGTACTCAAGTCTGGAATTTGACTGAATAGAAAGAGGCAGGCTGAGTTCAGCTCTTTATTGAAGAATAACAGTTTAAGTTTTAGAATTCTAAACCTAAGCTAACAGTGTAATAGCTCCTTCCCCCTCACATGCATGTGGGCACTCACACGCCACCATCTCAAACGTCACCCGAGCCAGCGATTACTGTGGGTGTAATGGTCCCACAGCCACATTTTGTAAAATCCAAATGTAAATGTAACAGCAAGACTCCCTATTGAAGATCTGGTAAATAACTCAAAACACCAAGTTCATGTATACTATGAGGAAACTCAAAAGATAGGCAAATTATAGGCAACACATGAGCTAGAACACATACTCCAAAGGGAAAATTTCAACTCCAGAAACACCTTCTGAGCAAACAAGGCAGTCACGATACTAAGCACTGAGCACGGTGCTGTCACAGTGACCATTTATTTCTATTTTATATTTGAGGAAACAGCTCAGTTACTTACCCATAAGCCATACTTACCAAAGCCAGAGGTAAATAAGGACTAAAAGTACAAGTCGTCTGATTCTTAGCATTATGGTCAGTAATAAATCCATCAGGTAGTCTTTAACTGTACTTTTGGTAGAAGACTGAAATCTTTTTTTTTTTTATGCACTTTTTTTTTTTTTTAATTTATTTGCCAGAGAGAGAGGGAGAGAGCGAGCGAGCACAGGCAGACAGAGTGGCAGGCAGAGGGAGAAGCAGGCTCCCTGCCAAACAAGGAGCCCGATGTGGGACTCGATCCCAGGACGCTGGGATCATGACCTGAGCCGAAGGCAGCCGCTTAACCAGCTGAGCCACCCAGGCGTCCCGAAGACTGAAATCTTTAAAGGAAAATTCCATGTTGGAACCAGGCAAATAAACCACTTTAAAATTACTGGGAGAGGGGTGCCTGGGTGGCTTAGTGGGTTAAAGCCTCTGCCTTCGGCTCAGGTCATGATCCCAGGGTCCTGGGATTGAGCCCCACATCAGGCTCTCTGCTCAGCAGGGAGCCTGCTTCCTCCTCTCTCTGCCTGCCGCTCTGCCTACTTGTGATCTCTGTCAGATAAATAGGTGAGATCTTTGGGAAAAAAAAATTACTGGGAGAATAACCTGGAATTACAGGAGAGCCCTCACTGTAGTTCACGCCATATAAAAAACTGGCTTACAAAGGTCCTGTATTTAGTTCCTGCCTTCTTCTCTGCATAGTAAATCAGTTTCTTCCCCACAAATAGGAAGATAACTATGGCTCCTCTTCTCAAAAAAAAAAAAAAAAAAAAAAATTGGTTTAAATTACTTTTATGACTGACAGAACTCAAGTCTAGTCTGAATGAATAAAAAAATCTAAGGGTTTGTGGTGAACTTCAGAGAAGAGGCACTAGATCTAGGTTCTGGGCTGGTTCTCTGCCGCCTGGTGATGGGCTTTGCAAAAGGGACATCAATTCCACAGAACCATTACATTTAAAAGGCTGCTTCTCTGTGTACAAGATAAAATGACTGGAGTCTGACTGAAAATCACTGCTAGCACCTATTTGTTAATTTTGGAATATATGTTTTCCATTTCTTACTGTAACAGACTGGTAATTTGGGCTCACTACACACTGGCCGCACTCTAGAAACTTCAAGATGCGAATGTAATGGAGCCACAGAAGATTCGGCTCCAGCTTTGACTACTTCATGGCTACTAGCTAGTATTTACTGTTTCTTACAGGTCAAGCCTCTAGAAATATTTAATCGCCACAATCCCATGGGCTGTCCTCTCCATTTTACAAATAAAAACCAACAGATTCAAGTAACTGGTCCAAGGCTGCTGAGCTGCTGGTGCAAAAATGTTTAGCCCAGCTGGTCTTAAGCATGACGTACGCTGACTCGCCAGACTCTCAGATACAAGCCAATCCCCGGCACTGGTAACTCCAAGTGTCGATAGCCTCTATTTACTCAACTTCACCAAATCCCTGGCTCTGCTCCCAGGTCTTGGGATTCGTCTTTTGTCCCTCCATTTTCAGACCTTCGAAGTAAACCTTCCCAACTTACCCTAAGTGCTAACCCTTGTTTCCTCTATACTGGTTCCTGTCTTCAAAATGCCCTATTCTCCCCATTTTTCAAACATAAAAAGCCCTCACCATGGCACCCATTTTCCTCTTTTTACATCGCTGTACCTTGTTTTAGGCAGGCCCAACTCTTTGAGCGGACACAGCTTCTTCAACTTGCCTCAGCTCATGCTATTCCAAAATGCCACCTCATCCTTGTTCTAACTGCAGGCAACAGTCCAGGCCACAAACTCGCCCTCTAATTCCTCCCAAGGCTTTCTCAGTCTGCCCCATTTGGGCTTAAACATACCATCCTCCAGTACTCAGCATAAACCCCAAATACGACATTAAACCCTGTTCCCGTGCCTTCATGAACTTTCGCACTCCAGTTGATTGCACACATATACTTAACAATACAGTTTTACAAAGGATGCTAAGAGCACTTTTCTTTGTATTCTGTGGAAGGACCAGAAACAGAGAGACTTTCTATTAATATCCATACCGTAGCACAGCCAAATCTAATTCCTAAATAGACGCATTACAATTTGTTTAGACTTTAAAGGCTTAATGGCAATGATGAGGGGAGGAAAAAGAATTTATTTTACATAACTCAATGAAAAATAAATCAAGAAATAGTAAATAAAATTTAATATGGTCTCATGCGCCCTGAAGGTGGTGGTGCCCGATTTGGAGGTGTGATTGCTATGTCCAGATAGTCTCCTATTTGGAACTTCTGCGACTGCAGGGTCATCGAGTCATCAGTCCCCTTCCTCCCAGACATGGTGCTGCCAATCTCCTTTACTCTGCAGAAAAGGAGACCCAACTGTTAATGGATCACAAGTCAATGAAACTAAATATGCACTGCAAAGTAAACATGGGACTCGATTTGCTCCATATATTAAGGCACAATTAAAAATTAATTACTGCATTAAGCTAAACCAGAGTAATAGAATTTATATTCCCCCTCAAACCAGAGACTTATTAAAAGGTGAGGAGTTATCCCTATCTATTAACCTAAGAGATTATAGGAATTAAAAATTAAAAGTTACCTACCGATAGCCAGGCCTTTTAGGATCTGTAAAAACAATTGCAAAATTGAAGTGTGTGCCCTTCTTTCTAGCTTCTGGGTAGACTTCTTTTACCAAACTAGTCAGTTCTTTCAAAGTTGCATCCATCCTGAATTTTTAAAAGAAAACATTATATTTGATTAATCAATAATATAACAAGAATAATGATATACAATGAGTTAATTATGTGTGAAATGTGACCTGTTAGAATTACAGCTGTCAAGGTCTTATACTTTAATTTTATTTAAGAGTTTATTTTTAAGTAATCTGACACATAACATGAGGCTCATATCACACAGTGAGGTCGAGTCACATGCTCTACCTGAGCCAGCCAGGTGCCCCATGCTTGATTTTAAAGCAGCTAATAATCCTATCTGCCCCCATAAACTCCCCTTACCAGCCCCAATGATTGAAATGTTAATAAATTAAAGTCAGACTATTAGTGCTAAAAGGGAATGCAAGCTGGTGCAGCCACTATGGAAAACAGTATGAACATTCCTCAAAAAGTTGAAAATAGAGCTATCCTTGGCCCAACAAGTGCCCTGTTTACCGCAAAGATATAAATGTAGTGATCCAAAGAGGCACCTGCACCCCAATGTTTTTTGGTTTTTTTCCTAAAGATTTATTTGACACAGAGAGATTACAAGTAGGCAGAGAGGCAGCTAGAGACAAGGGGAAGCAGGCTCCCTGCTGAGCACATAGCCCAGTGGGGAGCTCTATCCCAAGACCCTGAGATCATGACCTGAGCCGAAGGCAGAGGCTTAACCCACTGAGCCACCCAGGCACCCCACACCCCAATGTTTACACCAACAAGGACAACAGCCAAACTATGGAAAGAGCCCAGATATCCATCGACATGAATGGATAAAGATCATGTGGTATATATACACAGACATCAAAAGGGGGAAATCTTGCTATGTGTAATGACGTGGATGGAACTAGAGGGTATTATGCTAAGCAAAATACGTCAGAGAAAGACAATTATCATGTGATCTCACAGATATGTGGAATTTAAGAAACAAGATCATAAGGGAAGAGAGGAAAAAAATGAAACAAGATGAAACCAGAGAGAGAGACAAACCGTAAGAGACTCAATCTCAGGAAAGGTTGCTTGAGTGTAGGGGGCTGGGAGACGGGGCTGCTGGGTGATGGTCACTGGGGAGGGAATGTATTGTGGTGAGTCCTGTGTGTTGTGTAAGACTGATGAATCACAGACCTGTACCCCTGAAACAAATACTACATTATATGTTAATAATAAAAAAAGAAAAAATAAAATAAATATACCTATCCAAAAAAACAAAAAAAGGCACTTCAGGGATTATATTTGCTATATTTTGTTGCTATGTAACATCTTACAGGCATAGTGATTTACTTTTTTTAAGAGTAACTAGTCCAAAGTAATCCAATTAAAATAATTATATTCCCTTATCTCTAAAGCATGTGCTTTTCCACATTTCATGTCTAAAGTTGGAATGCATCTTAGAATCAATGACAGGAAAGCATTTTCATTAAGATGTAGTATTTTTTTTCTAAGATGGAATCTTAAGAGTTTTACAGTAGATAGAGCCATAAAACCAATGAAACATGAAGTTTTCTTTAGGACTAAGCATAGTTTCCTTTCACAATACATATTCTTGCCCTGCAAATATTTATTTGAACTGAGAACTTAAAACAGTCATTTGAGCGAATATGGCACAACCTGAAAAAAATCTTTCTAAATATGAGCAACTTGGAAAAGGTTAACAAACTATAATAGTGTAAATGTTTATAGTTTTCTTTCATGACAACTGAAAGAATGCAATGGATGATATGAAACTGAAACAACTTGCCTATAGGGGGCCATAAAATGAAAACAAGAGACACTAGATACCTCCAAGAGTGCTCTCCCCAAAACATGCCCTGGCTCTCTCCTGGTACCATCAAAACTACCATCACTGGAGCATCTGAATGGCTCAGTTGGTTGAGCATCTGACTCTTGACCTCAGCTAAGGTCTTGAGTTCAAGTCCCATGTTGGGTTCCACAATGGGTGTGGAGCCTACTTAAAGAAAAATAACAGAAAAACCTCTATTATCACTCACGTCATTGCTTAGGCCATAAACCTGAAAGTTTTCCCCATCTCCATCCCATTATTTCTACCTCCTAAATACAGAGCATATCATTTTCTCCATTTTCCACCATCACAGATTTCTACACCTCATTATTCAACTGCCATTCATCTCCATCTCAGTTTTTTAAAGTTTCTGTGTAAAGCTGCTGTCACACGAGTGATACCTGTTACCACCACCCGGGGAGGAGACCAACCACCTGGAGGATAGCAAAGAGCCCAAAAATGCCTTCCACCAGGAGCAGCAATCCCAGAATATCAACCTACTGCATTAGCTTGCAGGTGTTGGGGTTGCCAAGACAGACACAACTCAGAGACAACAGAGGGAACAATGCTTTACTTGCACTGAGAAAAGACAGCAGAAGATCTGCTTCATGAAGTGTGGGTCCCCCATGGCCAGCAGGTCTCCCCCTGTAGCTGTTGCCCAGACAGTCTGCATGTACCCTTCTTGTGCTGCAGGTAAAGACCCCTGAGAACAGATACTGCAGGTCAGGTCCCATACAGTGGCACACAGGCAGAACAAAGAACACATCAAACCCAGAATAGGGAAAGATACTCTCAAAGACATTTACCCAAAACAGTTGTGAGAGCTCTTTAACTCTTTGCAAAAAAAAAAAAAAACAACCCACAAAACAGGGGCGCCTGAGTGGCTCAGTGGACTGAGCCTCTGCCTTCGGCTCAGGTCATGATCACAGGGTCCTGGGATCGAGTCCCGCTTCGGGCTCTCTGCTCAGCAGGGAGCCTGCTTCCCCCCCATCTCTCTCTGCCTGCCTCTCTACCTACTTGTAATCTCTATCAAATAAATAAATAAAATATTTGAAAACAAAAACAACAAAAAAAAAAACAAATGAAAAAACCCTTCTGGGCCCCAGGTCACTCTTATGTGGCCATGTAAGGAAGGGGTGAGAAGCTGTGCATGACTGCCTTTCTCCACTTGATGGATCTTCATGTTACTTAAAGAGGCGGGAAAGCCATATGCAAAAAGCTAGTAAATTATATCCCAAATTTCACCAACCAGAAATAACCAGTGATATTTAACATCACTTGTAGGCATCTTTTTCTACATATACACAATGCTACAGAAAAAAAAAATCTCAAGATTATCAAGCATATTATACATACTGAGATTGTAATTATTATTAATAATAAATAATGTAATTATTTTTATATAATTATAAATTTAATTCATGCTTCAAGTATATGTATTTTTAATAAAACTCACATTTACTTGAGTTTAACAGAATAAAAAACAAGTAAAATTGAAGGAATTATAAAATTTCAATAAAGATTTAGTTACCCCTATCACCACCTAATTTTGTAACTTATTTACTCTGTCAGAGTTCTACTCTGTTCTGCAACAATTCCCCTGGCTATTTTAACTCTGTCCCCATGAAGTCTGAGGCAAGACTGATTTTTTTAAACCTGATCTTCTGATGCTAATTACTCTGCATCAGCTATTCCCTGGTACACCTTACATGATGTGTACAAGAAAGGGTCCTTTCTTCCTTTCTAAAAACACTTCCCATATTGTCATCTTGTTCCTAGTGAACATGCAGAATTTGGTTTACATCTGTTATCAGTTCTGACAGTCAATCTCCTACAAGCTTCCAACCTGACGACCATCTCCCTAGACCAGTAGTTGGGAATGCCAAGTACTGCTTTCTGACCACTGGTCCAAAGCTTGAGTACACAATGAGGAATGCAAGAGCTCTCTTGGGGCTAAAGTCTTTGTGTTGCCAATGTGAGACTCAGTTTTGTGTGTCAGTTTGGCAAAGCTACAACCTCAGTTATTCAATCACACTAACAAAGGTGTTACTAGATGGCATTTTGTGTATGTGGTCAAAGTCTATAACCAGTTGGCTTTAAATTTAAATTATCCCAGTTAATCTGAGTAAGCCTCACTCAATCAATCAGAGTAGGCCTGATTCTATTAGTTGAAAAGGGCTTATGAGGAGAGCAGAGGCTTCCCTCCAGAAGAAATTCAAGCTGCTATGGGGAGCCTTAGCTCTTGCTTAAGAGTTCCTGCCTGGGGGTGCCTGGGTGGCTCAGCTGTTAAGGGTCTGCGTTAAGCCTCTGCCTTTGGCTCAGGTCATGATCCCAAGGTCTTGAGATCAAGCCCTGCATCAGGCTCCCTGCTCAGCGGTAAGCCTGTTTCTCCCTCTCACACTCCCCTTGCTTGTGTTCCCTCCTCTCTGTCAACTAAATAAAATCTTAAAAAAAAAAAAAAAAGTTCCTGCCTGGCCCTTCCTTAGAGCTCACCTCACAGACTGGGGACTTAAGAGTTATCTAGGTAGCCCTGGGAATCATGTAAGCCAATTCCCTGCAATAAATCACTTCATAAAGATCTCCTACTGGTTCCATTTTTCAAGCTGAACCCTGATAGAGCTACCTAGGTAATTCTCTTTCTATAACATGTTTAATGACCACCCAAGCACAGGAGATTGACCACTCCTGTGTTGTCTGGCTTATTCCCCCCAACTCCACACAGTGCCTTGAACTTTGGCAAACTCAACTTGCTTCTGTTAGGCTCCTCTGGACTTCACTCCTTTTTTTCTGACTTATCTTAGGACTGCCTATTTAGTCCCTCAGTCTACTTCTACAAACAGAGAACTCCCAAGATTTGTTGACTAATCTTCTTTCAGTACTCCTTCTGGAAAAGGGAGCAGGGCTCTGTGCTGTCACACCAACCACTCAATCTTTTAGAATCTTTGTCTTTGGCCATCATTTTGAGGTATAACATAAGGTTGCCTTTCCTTATTTGGTTGCAGTTTAGGGATAGGGCAATTTAGGGCAGAATTTCTCTGCATTTTTTTTTTCTAGATTAGGAATAGAGGACCTCTGGAACAATCTCACTCTGCCATCTTCACCCTAAAGTTTTACCTAATTATTATTTATTCATCTGCTTTCTCCATTAGACTGAGCTTACTGCAGGGAGGGGCAGTACCTTCTTTCCTTCATACCCTCAGAATCTAACCACAGCACCTAGCAAATAGGAACTCTTACTGCTGGAAGAAGTATATACTTTAATCTCCAAACAGAAGTTTTCATCAATACATCAGTAACAGTTCTTCCTCGTAAGTTAGATTAACCTTTCTGGAACTTTATCCTGGAATGATGCTGAACTAAAATCATACTACATAAATTTAACAAGTACCTACAAAAGACAAATAGGGTCCCAATCTTTAAAAGAATCAAGTTTTACTATGCTGGGCTCACAGTTAAAATCATACACCTTTCTGGGACTGTAAAATGATGCAGCTCCTGTGAGTAACAGTTTGGCAGTTCCTCAGAGTGTTAAACATATAATAACGGTATGATCCAGCAATCCCATTTCTAGGTCTATACTCAAAATAACTGAAATCAAGTACTCAAAACAGATACTTGTATACCCAGTTCATAGCAGCGTTATTCACAAAGCCAAAAAATGGAAACTCAGGTACCTATCAACAAAAAACTGGATAGACAAAATGTGTACGTTGATACACATTGAATATTCATCCACAAAAAAGAATGAAGTTGTGTTACATGCTACAACATGGGTGAACCCTGTAAATATTATACTAAGTGAAATACACCAGACACAACAAATATTGTATGAGTTCACTACACAAGTGAACACAAATATCTAGAACAGGCAAATTCATAGAGATCTAAACTAGATTAGAGTCTAACAGGGGGAAGAATGGAATGGGGAGTTATTGCTTATTGGGTACAAAACTTCTGCCGGGGGTAAAAGAAAAGTTTTGGTAATAGGTAATGGTTACACAAATGTGAATGTAATTCTACCACAAGACATATTTTTAAGCCTTATTAACCTTCACTGCTACTAACAGCTATTATGATGTCAAACTCAGGAAATATATGCAGCTCTAAAGATACACTTGTAATATGTAATGGCCCTAGACAGACTTGGGGGTATAGAAGATACAGGTAAGAGATAAACTTTCAGGGGCAGGTCTTCAGGAAACACACAAAAGCTTTTCCATTAAGCACCAGATCAGAAATCAATTGGTTTTTTATTTTTTAATGCACCCAAGGCTTAATATTACACAGAAATGCTCTTGAAGATAAATATCCCATGATTCCTCCTTACCATGCTATTCCAGTACCACTTATTTATGAGCCCCTTAATGGCAGCTATTGCATTTTATTTATCTACATATCATATTTCTACCAAGCAGCCACAACAGTGATAGCAATCTTGGGTGTGTCAATTCTTCACAACCCAAAACTCTGAACATTAAACCTAACAGTATTACCAGATGGCATGAATCCCCTTTTACCTAACAGCTAAAATCTCTAACTTCCCGAGAGCTGGGCCCAAAGACCCCGAGTGACAGAAAGCAAAGCCAAGAGGATATTTCTTCACTGGCACAGGGAATTACTTAATGTTACTGCCGGACCCTCCCAACCCCCAACGGCCGCGCCCCCGCGCCCCCCACCACCCCCGCGCCCTCACCAGGTGTAGATCTGCAGCTCGCTGGACGGTACATTTCCGCGGGAAAACTCGTCCATTCGGTGGTGGCGGCCGTTATTGGTGGTGAAAACACGCAGCAGCAGCGGGCACGTCTGAGAGCGAGAGGAGGAAAAGGAAGGGCAGAAGTTAAAGAAAGCGGCTGTGAGTCCGGAGCTCCCTTTCCCTCCGGAGATGCCGGGGCCTCCGAACTGCCCGGGGAGCAAAACACCGCCGCCTTCCGCACACAGGCCGCGCTCTCCGCCCCGCCGGGCCCACCTCCACCTCTTTCCGGACCCCATACTTTCTCCCGATCGATCGGTTTCTCCGGCTCCTTCTTAATTTCCTCCTGGGTAACGCGCGACTCCACCGCCATCTTCCTCCTACGGCCCGCGAGACGCTCGCTTTGACCTCCGACCCCTGCAGCGAGCATGAGAACGAACTCTCTCGCGAGGAGAAACTCGAGGCTTTATAGAAGACCGGGGGAGGAGGGGAGGGGCATTCGCTGGCGCAGGCGCAGTTCATTGTGCGGCGCCTGTGCCCCGGGCCCGGCCGCGCTTGCGGGTTGCGGCCTCAGAAAAAGGCGGGCGTTGGCGTCCGCGGGGCGGAGCTTCTGAGGGATACTCTCCTTGGTGGGTCTTTGGTGGTCTGGGAAATGATCACCAGAGATGAGCACAAGCCACAGGAGCTTGCAGAGGCATTTTTCCTACGCAATGAATAAGTTAACCACTCTTAAGAGTGGTACAGGAGGTAAGTGAGCAAGCAAAAGCATGACTTAATAAAGTATTATACTTTTTTTTTTAAGATTTTATTTATTTGTCAGAGAGAGAGCGAGCGAGCAGAGCCAGAGGGAGAAGCAGGCTCCCTGCCGAGCAAGGAGCCCTATGTGGGACTCGATCCCAGGACGCTGGGATCATGACCTGAGCCGAAGGCAGCCGCTTAACCAACTGAGCCACCCAGGCGTCCCAGTATTCTACTTTTTAATAAAGGAAAAACAAGCTCTGAAATGGACCCTTGTATGTGGACCCTTGAGTGAAGACAGAAGACGCTCTGCAAAGCTGAGGGGAAGACAAAATAACCTGCAGTAAGTGCTCACGAAATAATTAGTGATCTATACTGGGGAAAAGTGAATTGGACTCTTCCCACACCACAGTGGAGCAAAGACCGAAATGTGAACAGCAAAACTAGAACTTTGTGGATGTAACATCATAAACTATCTTCATGATCAATGGATTGGAGCACCAAGAAAAAAAAATTAATAAATAAAAAGCAAATCCCAAGATAAAAAAATAAATAGAGGAACACATGCTATAAAAAGCACTAACCAGGAAAGATTGATAAATTTGACTAGATTTAAATTGAACACACACACACACACACACACACAAAACCTGACCTTCAAAATACACCGTAAAGAAAGACAAAAACCACAGAGTGGGAAAAAATATCTATGATGCATGTGATTGACAAAAGCTAGTGTCCAGGATATATAAGGAAAAGGACAGACATCCCAATAGAAAATGGGTAAAATAATTGAATAAGTGCTTCTAAAATGAAAAAATCCAAATGACCAATAAACATATAAGGTGCCCAAACTCATTACCAATCAGGGAATGCATTAAAGCCATAGTGATTGGCTTTAGTTGATTGGTTTGTAACAAACTATACTCACTAGCTTGGCAAAAATTAGAAACTGACAACATTTGTTGGTAGACTAATGAGAATTTTCTAATACTTGTGGTGAATGTACAAACTGGTATACCCACTTTGGAAAGTAGTTTAGGATTATTTAATAAAGTTGAAGATATGTATACGTTAGATCCAAAAATCTCACTGCTTGGTATATACCCTAGAGATAGGAGATCTTGATCAAGGGTATCCTGAGACATTGTAAGAATGTTCTTGGCCATTTTGTAAGAACAAAAAGCTCAAAACAACCCCAATTCCATCATGAAGACAGTAATTCCAAGAATCGTGGTGTACTATATAGAAACAAAAGTACCAAACAGCAATGGAATACTATACAGCAACAAAAATGAGCAAACTACAGCTACATGAAACTACAACTATGTGAAACAGCGTGAATTGACTGTGAATCCATTTTTATAACGTTCAAAAGAAAGCAATACTAAACTATACTGTTCAGAAGGCATTCCCAGGTGATAAGTCTATAATAAGAAAAGTAATGAAGTAATTGCTACAAAAGTCAGAATGGTAATTAATTAACTCTGAGAAAAGATGGTGATGAGTGTGGGGGAGTGCAAAGGAGGTGTTCCTGGAGTGTTGGCAACATTCTTTTACGTCTGTGGTGGTTACACAGTTTTTTATTTTAAATCACTCATTAAGCAGTTAAGCAGTGTGTTTATATTTTACTCTCTCTGTATGAAAGCTGTATCTTGCTATTAAAAAAAGCCCCCCTCAAGAATGCCTATGAGTTGATAAAAAAACATACAATCCAATAGAAAAGTGAGCACAAGTCGTGATAGGTATTTCATAGAAGAAAAAACACAAATTACATATAAACATTAAACATGAAAAGATGCCTAATCCCATGCATAATCATAGAAATGTACATTTAATCCACAACAAGGTAACATTTCACTCAGATTGGTCAAAATGTAAAAACCTAACAAGTATGGGCAAGGATATGGAGAAAATGGAATTGTCATAGACCACTCTCATCCACTGTAGAAACATTGGTGTCATCTAGAGAGACTGGAAGTGTGCACACCTTAGGACCCAGCTATTCCACTCATATTTGAACACCCAGAGAAACTGTTACACATGAGCCCCAGGCAACAGGTTCAAACACTTATTCTTAATAACTAGAAAAAGCTGAATGTCTACCAAGAATATATTCATAAAATGAAATTCCCTAAAGATTTGAAAATATGAATCAATATGCCTTTTTAAAATTTTTTTTATTTTTTATAAACATAGAATGTATTTTTATCCCCAGGGGTACATGTCTGCGAATCGCCAGGTTTACACACTTCACAGCACTAACCATAGCACATACCCTCCCCAATGTCCATTACCCCACCCCCCTCTCCCGATCCCCCTCCCCACAGCAACCCTCAGTTTGTTTTGTGAGATTAAGAGTCACTTATGGTTTGTCTCCCTCCCGATCCCATCTTATTTCTTTTCTTCTTTTCCTACCCCCCCACCCCCCATGTTGCATCTCCACTTCCTCGTATCAGGGAGATCATATGATAGTTGTCTTTCTCTGATTGACTTATTTCACTAATCAATATGCCTTTTTAAAAGGTAGACTAAAAAAAGCAAGTCACAGAACAATACGTACAATAGGATTCAATTTATGGAAAGTTAAAAAATAGGAATTTTCTCTCTCTCTTCCCCCCAAATACTGTTTAAGGAAACAAACACTAAGTGGTAAAACTATAGAGAAACAGGCAATGATTAACACTATATTCAGGATAGTGTTACCTCTGACAGTAAGCTAGGGCAATGCAATTTATGAAGGGCATCCAGGGAGCTTCTAGGGACCAATAAGTACTCTTTCTCACTAGAGGAGGTGTGATTTTTTACTGGCTACATTGTAGCTATACATTATAAATACTGGTGTGTGTGATTTAGATATCTGTTAAAAAAGATTTTTTTAACTGCTTAGAAATGGGTCCTTGTATGTAAACAATATTCAGCTTTTTTAAAAAAGATTTTATTTATTTATTTGACAGAGATCACAAGTAGGCAGAGAGGCAGGCAGAGAGAGAGAGAGAGGAGGAAGCAGGCTCCCTGCGGAGCAGAGAGCCCGATGTGGGGCTCAATCCGAGGACCCTGAGATCACAACCTGAGCCGAAGGCAGAGGCTTTAACCCACTGAGCCACCCAGGAGCCCCAATATTCAGCTTTTTAAAAAGGTATTTAAATTTCTTCTCCAGTTCTATGATTCTATTTTTTTAAATTAAATTTTTTTATTTTTCTTTTAATTCCAGTTGACATACAATGAAATATTAATTTCAGGTGTACAATATAGTGATTCAACACTTTCATACATCACCCTGCGCTCATCACAAGTGCATGCCTTACTCCTCATCACCTATTTCTCCCATCCCCCCGCCCTCTATGATTCTAATATCAAATCTTTTTCAAAACTTTCATAGCATAAAAATACAGACACATGAGGGCACTCTAACCAATCAGTTAAAGGGACAACATTGAAACTGGGAAAATGAAGAACTTCACCGTGTGTTATTGCTATTATTGGGGAGGTTTCGTTTCTTACACATAAGCTGTCCTTTGGAGCTTTACAAATGACAAGCCTTCATCAAAACAGAGTTTTCCAATACCTTGAGGCAGTGGAACTGCAGGTATAATTAAGGTAGATCTTCAGCATCCCTCAGTTCATGTACTTGGGCTTCCAGGTCCAGCCCTGAACACAAATTATAATATTTAAGTATATGCATCCTTTAGAATTTACACACATGAATATTACACTTCTAGGTATATTCCCCAAAGGGTTGAAAGCAAGGACTCCAACAGGTATTTGAACACCAATGTTGATATCAGCATTAGTCATAGTAGTCAAAAAGTGAAAACTACCAACTGCCCCTCAACTAGTGAATTGATATACATATAACGAAATATTATTCAGACTTAAAAAAATGAAGTACTGGGGCACCTGGGTGGCTCAGTGGGTTAAAGCCTCTGCTTTCAGCTCAGGTCATGATCCCAGGGTCCTGGGATCGAGCCCCACATCGGGCTCTCTGCACAGCAGGGAGCCTGCTTCCCCTCCTCTCTCTCTGCCTACTTGTGATCTCTGTCTGTCAAATAAATAAATAAAATCTTTAAAAAAAAATGAAGTACCGATACATGCCAACAAGGACAAACCTTGAAAACATTCTGCCAAATGAAATAAGCCAGAGACAACAGAGCAAACATTGTATGATTCCCCTCACATGAGGCACTTATAATAGGCAAATTCAGAGAGACAGAAAGTAGAAAAGAGGCTACCTGAGGGGTGTGGGGAGGCTGGGTGGTTCAGTGGGTTAAACCTCTGCCTTCAGCTCAGGTCATGGTCTCAGGGTCCTGGGATCGAGCTCTGCATCCCTGCATCGGGCTCTCTGCTCCGCAGGGAGCCTACTTCTCCCTCTCTCTCTGCCTGTCTCTCTGCCTACTTGCAATCTCTCTCTCTGTGTCAAATAAATAAATAAATTCTTTTTAAAAAAAAAAGAGGTTACCTGGGCCTGGGGACAGAGAAAGGAATGCGGAATTATTGTTTCATGATATGGAGTTCCTATCTGTGCCAATGAAAAAATTCTGGAGATGAACAATGGTAATGATTGCACAAATTGTGAATATACTTAATGTCCCTGAATTTTAAACCTAAGAATGGTTGAAATGATCAATTTCATGTTATATATATTTTACCACAATAAATATTTTTATTTATTTTTCTTTTTTATTTTTCAAAGATTTTATTTATTTATTTGACAGAAAGAGAGAGAGAGAGAGATCACAAGCAGGCAGAGCAGCAGGCAGAAAGAGAGGGGGGAAGCAGACTCCCCGCTGAGCAGAGAGCCTGATGTGGGGCTCTATCCCAGAACCCTGAGATCATGACCTGAGCTGAAGACAGAGGCTTAACCTACTGAGCCACCCAGGCGCCCCTATTTTTTATTTTTTAAGGATATTTTAAATTTATTTATTAGAGAGAGAGAACAAGAGAGACCACAAGTCGGGGGCAGGGAGGGGAAAAGCAGGCTCCCTGCTGAGCAGAGAACCTGATGTGGGGCTGAATCCCAGGATCCGGGGATCATGACCTGTGCTGAAGACAGAGGCTTAATCGACTGAGCCACCCAAGTGCCCCCACAATAAACATTTTTAAAATGAATGAACATTTGAAGTATGTGAACTCTGAAAATAACTCATCAAACTTTCTCTACCTGTGATTTTCTCTTTCTTTAAGATGTTCTGGCATTTTGAATCACGGGGAAAGTAGATTGCCCTAATTAAAAAATCAGAAATATGTGATGTGAAGTTTTACAGACTATGCCTCAGTCAGTCACTGCTAGTGCGTGTGTTTTTTTTTTTCTGCCGAGATTCAGGACAGCTTTCTCATGGCAAGAAAACATATGCATAAACATGTACAAACTGTGTTTCTGGAAAATATTTAATAGAATGTATTTTTTGTAGAATTTTATGATTCCTTTTACAAAAGTTGTGGGTTGTAAATTTGGATATTTGGGGAGGTTTTTAAACCTTTTCAAATTCTTTCAGATGTATCTGTGGGAGACTAGGTGTACAGCATTTATAAGCACAATATTTATGGGTTCTTTTTTCAGAAAGAAGTGTATGTAAATACTCTTGGCTAAGCATCTGCTTATTACCAAGAGTAGAAAAATGTGAATTTCCATAACCATTCCTAGAAAAGTTAAGCCTAGAGACAATATAATTACTACTTAGAAAATACATTGCTTTATATTACTGTAAGAACTGTATTTTTAGGGGCGCCTGGGTGGCTCAGTGGGTTGGGGCCTCTGCCTTCAGCTCAGGTCATGATCCCGGGGTCCTGGGATCGAGCCCCACATCAGGCTCTCTGCTCAGTGGGGAGCCTCCTTCCTCCTCTCTCTCTGTCTGCCTCTCTGCCTACTTGTGATCTCTGTCTATCAAATAAATAAATAAAATCTTAAAAAAAAAAGAACTGTATTTTTACAAGTGAGCATACATGCCTGTTTGGCATTAGCACTGAAAGCAGTGCTGCTGTGAGCCAATCCTGATGCTCCCAACTGGTCTCTTTGTGTTACCCCCTTCCTCACGCTATACCCAGAGAAGCAGTGTTTTTAAAGGCTGTTCCCACTAAAATGTTCTCTAACGTATGGGTTCTGGGAATCCACTTTTTTTTTTAAATTAAAGGTTTTTTAAGTAATCTCTACACCCAGTGTGGGGTTTGAATTCACAACCCCGAGATCAAGAGTCACATGCTTCACTAATTGAGCCAGCCAGGTGCCCCAGGAATCCATTTTTTAACCAGCTTCTTGGGTTGTTCTGAGAACATCTCATTTACAGTACATTTTAAGCCATTGGAACAGAATGAGGGCACACTAGTTTTTCAGAGAGTTGAAATATCTTTCACTTTCAACCCCTATTTTATGCATTTAAATGATTAGATAATGGTTTTTAAAGACATCCTCTTCTTCAAGAGTCTGCAGTGCCAACAACATATTCTTCAGAAGCAAGCTGTAGGGACGCCTGGGTGGCTCAGTTGGTTGGGCGGCTGCTTTCGGCTCAGGTCATGATCCCAGTGTCCTGGGATCGAGTCCCACATCAGGCTCCTTGCTCAGCAGGGAGCCTGCTTCTCCCTCTGCCTCTGCCTGCCACTCTGCCTGTGCTCGCTTGCTCTCTCTCCCTCTCTCTGACAAATAAATAAAATTAAAAAAAAAAAAAAAAGAAGCAAGCTGTAGAGGACAACTAAAAAGTTTAATTAATGGTTGAAAAATCTTAGGCTTTGAATTTAGATAGATTTTAAATTTAAACTTTACCTTAGTCACTTGCTAGCTGGTTAATCTTGAATCACTTCACTGTTCTGAGCCACAGATTCCCGATCCATAAATTAGGATAATAAAATACCAAACATCCCCTTATGAGGAATAAACGCATCTAAAACAGTTGGCAGAGGGTCTGCTCAACGAATGTGAGCCACTTATAATCATCATCTCATAGACTGCATCTCCTTTTGCGAGGAGGCAAGGGGGCAAATTAAGAGGCTAATTCCCTCTCAATTTCCCTCAATTTTGAAGGATAGCAGATTCCATGAAAATTTCAATGAAAAAACAGCATTGCCGTCATGATTCCTTAATTATAAATCTTTAGCAACTCATTATCATGTACATTCAAATAGTTATGTATTAATCTTTGCTTGCTGCAAAAAACAGAGCATGTTTATCCACCTGAAAATAAAAAAGCAGCTATGGAAATTATTTGGCTTAGGTATTTAACTATCAAATCTGGAATGAATGATATTTTGGGACACTTGGGGTGGCTCTTCTGGCCCTGATTCCAAGGTGGCACATGAAGAAGGATCTTTGATAACTTACTAGTTCTTTGAAATTAGGAAATGCATTTAATAGATGTCCTTGTGGTACTGAGACCATCATAGCATAAATAAAATTTAATGTCCTCCTTTATATATGTCTAAGACTAAAATATGTATGATTACATACATTGTAAAGTGCTTAGGTAACATCTCATTATCATATTATCACCTTTTAGATTCATAAGGTAATAATATCAGTTCATATCTGTTGCTCACTGTGTCATTTACCTTTTTAGTGCTGTGTAACAACTCCCTGAAAACAAAGAAGCTTAAGACAACATGCCTTTTATTAGGGCTGAACTCAGCTGGGCAGTGTCTTGGGGCTCACCTGGCTTCCCTCAAGCAACTGTAGTTATCTGATCACTCAACTGGGAGGTAAAAGGTTAAGATGCTCTAAGAGAACTGACTTTGTCTCCTCTGTAGGTGATGGTGCTGGCTGTTGGCTGGGTCATGTGTCTTTACCAGGCTAATCCAGGCTAATCATAGCCTCACGATTCCAAAAGAGTGAGAGCAGAAGCTTCCAGCCATCTCGAAGAGTTAGCTTATGAGCTACACTACTTCACTTTTGCCACATTCTCTTGATCAACGCAAGTCACAAGGCTATGCCAAGAATAAAGAAAGTAGAGAAACAGACTTCACTTCTTGGTCAGAGTTGTGGCCAAGACACCCTACAAAGGGGCATGCACTTAGGGATGTAAGGAATTTGTGGCTGTTTGTTTTTGTTTTTTACAATCTACATTTCTAGGCACTTTGCTACATATTTTGCATGCATTATTTTATTTCACAACATTCTTTGAAACATGTATATTATGAAACCTATCTTACAAATGAGAAAACTGAAAACAGATATGTAATTTAACATTTATAATGAAGGAATTAGTGAGTAAAGGCATGCTAATAATGGAATGTTATGTTTAAAAGAATGACAGAATATTATAAAATAATTCCATTGTATTTTTAAAAAACATGTACACACATGCAAGCATCCTGGAGGGCAATATTAACAAATGTTAATAAAATTCTCTGAGTTAGAAGATAATGGATAACTGTGATTCCTATTTCTTGTATTTTCTACATTTTTCATAGTGAGTATATATTTACTTTTAGAAATTAAAAGTAATGTTTTAAAAAGTAAATCTCTGGGGTGCCTGGGTGGCTCAGTTGGTTGGGCATCTGATTCTTGATTTTAACTTTGGTCATGATCGCAGGGTTGTAAGATCGAGCCCCACTTCGGGCTCCGTGCTCAGTGGGGAGTGTGCTTGAGATTCTCTCTCTTTCCCTCTGCCCCTCTCACACCTCTTTCTCTCTCTCAAATAAATAAATCTTTAAAAAACTAAAAAATGAAAAAGGTAAATCTAGCAAAACTCACACAAGAAGATATAGATTATCTGAATAGCCCTATATCTATCAAAGGAGTGGAGCCAGTAATTAATAACTTCTCAAAACAGAAGCAACAGGCCCACATGAGTTTACTGGTGAATTCTACCAAACATTTAAGGAAGAAATCATACCAAATCTCTACAATCTCTTCAAGAAAGTAGAAGCAGAGCATTCTTAACTCACTCTCTGAGCCCAGCATTTCTCTAATATCCAAACCAGCCAAAGAAATTTCAAGAATTGTAAACTACAAACTGATATTTTTCATGCATTAGATGTAAAAATTCTCAACAAATATTAGCAAATCAAATCCAGCAATGTATAAAAAGAGTTATAAACTATGATCAAGTGGGGTTTTTCCCAGGCAAACAAGGCTGGTTTAACATTTAAAAATTAACATTTAAAATTTTAATTAATGTAATCCATCACATCATCAGGCTAAAGAAGGAAGATTATATGATCATATCAATAGATGCAGTAAAAGCATTTACAAAAAAAAAAAAAAGCATTTACCAAAATCCAGTACCCATTTATGGTAATGACCCTTAAAAAGCTAGATTAGAGGGGAACTTCTGAGTTTGATAAAGAACATCTACAAAAAACTTACAGCTTCTACTATACTGGTAAGAAATATTATAAATAGTATATTATAAATATTATAATGGTGAAAAAATTGAAGCTTTACTTAGATCAGGAAAAAGCCACCATTGTTCCCTCTCACCACTCTTACTCAGTTTCATACTGGAAGTCCTAACTAATGCAACAAGAGAAGAAAAGGAAGTTATAGACATACAGATTGGGATGGAAGAAATAGAACTGTTCTAGTTCATAGATGACATAATTGATTATGTAGATAAATCCAAAATACTGACAACACCAAATGCTGACAAGGATGTGGAGCAATGAGAATGGTCATTCACTGCTGCTGGGAATGCAAAACAGTATAGTTACTTTGAAACACAGTTTGGAAGTCTCACAAAATGAAACATATTCTTTACATAGGATCCAGTAATCATGCTCATAGGACTTAAGAACTTATGGCCACACAAAAACCTACTCATAGATACTTACAGCAGTTTTATTCATAATTGCCAAAACTTGGAAAAAAACATGATGTCCTTCAGTAGATGAGTGGGTAAATTCAGGCAATGAACTATTACTCATTTCTAGCTATCAAACCATGAAAAGCCATGGAGAAAACTTAAATGTATATTGCAAAGTGCAAGAAGCCAATTTGGAAAAGCTACATATCATATGATTTCATCTATATGAAATTCTAGAAAAGGCAAAACTAGGGAGGCAGGAAAAGGTCAATGGTTGTTAGGTATTGAGAGAAGGAAGTGATGAATAGGCACATCACAAAGGATATTTAGGATAGTGAGACTATTCTGTATGATGCTATAGGGTGGATATATTCTATTATAAATTTGTCTGAACCCATAGAATGTACAACACCCAAGAGTGAACCCCCATGTAACCCATAGACTTTGGGTGATAATGTTATGTCAGTGTAGGTTCATCAGTTGTAACAAATGTACCAATCTGGTGGGGGATGTTGACAATGGAGGAGGTTATGCATAGGTGGGGATGGGAGATATAGGGATACTTTGTATTTTCTGCTCAATTGTGCAGTGAACCTAAAACTACTCTAAAAAATGAAGTCTATTAAAAAATGTTTAGTGAGATTTTCAAAGTTGTGACTCTCATCATTGGGTGAAAAGTTAGTATTTACATTATTCCCTTCAGTTGCATTTTCATTTATATGCTCATCATCGTGTATATCTGATAATTTTCATATCTCACTATTTTTCCCATTTTCACCATTCTGATGTGGAGCATCTCAGATCTCACCTTGATAATTTCACTAATGGTGAAGCAACCTGCAAACTGGTGAGGGCCCCTTGTAGGAAATTTTACATTTGGCCACTAATTGTTTCTCAAACTAATGTAGTTATTGCATTCAGATAAAGAGTCCTCAACTCCTTGGGGAAAAAAAACAAAACTGATTAACAAAAATTATAACTACATTTTAAAAAGGAAATCTCTAATTTTATTCTAGTTTTATTTTGTTCTACTTTCACAAAACCCTAAACTAAGTTCTACTTGATATCTGATCTAGATCCTGGTAATTAGTTAGATGTCTAGGCAAAAATCTCAATGTTTTAGCTTTATACAATTTACTAAATGGCTCCTAAATAGTCTCTAATAGCTCAAAGCAGTCATAGCACTAATTGCCTAATTCTCTCACGGAGAACCTCATGCGGGATCTCAAAGTCCACAAAAGGCAGATTCAATATCATACCTTAAAATCATGTGATCAGGAAAACTACTGAATGCTTTTTCCTGGTAGGTTGACGAACCAAGAATTACAAAGTTATAAAATTAAGACTTGTGGCCAGAATTTGCAACTGGAATTCACTGATGTGGATTGTCATTCTCTCTATAAAACACACCTGTTTGAGTGTTGCAGCTATTTTTAGGTATTCCATGGACAACTCCAAGATCAAGAGTTGCATGCTGTACTGACTGAGGAGCCTGCCAGGTTCCCCAAGGGCAGAAAATTTCTTAAGAAATTTTTTATGAAACATATACAAAATACTGAAACAGAAACTGCTCGTTTTATATCTTTCAAAGCAGTTCAATCTTATAAGGGGGAAGAAATCATAAACATTCAGGTTATTCACCAGTTTATGTGCTGAATCAAATTTCTTTTCTAAATATTACATGAAATATAATTTGTATTGTGAATTTCACTAAATAATTGTGAACTTTGGGGCACCTGGGTTGCTCAGGTGGTTAAGTAGTTGCCTTCGGCTCAGGTCATGATCCCAGCGTCCTGGGATCCAGTGCAGCTGGATCAGGCTCTCTGCTCAGTGGGAAGCCTGCTTCTCCCTCTCCCTCTGCTGCTCTGCCTGCTTGTGCTCTCTCTCTCTGTCAAATAAAAAAATAAAATCTTTAATAATTAATTAATTAATTGTGAACTTTAACTGCTAGTACTTATCACGATCCCATTTCTGGTTTTTAGACAAGAATTGTACAGTAAGAAAAAAATTTTCTAAGATTTTATTTATTTATTTGACAGAGATCACAAGTAGGCAGAGAGGCAGGCAGAGAGAGGGGGGGGGAAGCAGGCTCCCCGCTGAGCAGAGAGCCAGAGGGGGGCTCGATCCCAGGCCTCTGGGATCATGACCTGAGCCGAAGGCAGAGGCCTTAACCCACTGAGCCACCCAGGTGCCCCGAAAATTTTTACTGTTTACATGTTTAATGCATGTTTACTGTGACTTACATGTATTTTTAAAATGTTACAAGTATCTCAAAATTTATTTTCTCTCCTATATAATCATAATGCCAGTATAAGGACACTCAATTTAAAGTGAAGTCAATACTACCACCACCATTACAATCTGAAATCATTGGGCAAAAAATATTCCTTTGCTTTAATATAAAGCCTTCACTTACTTGTTTTTGCAACTAAGCATTTGATATGAGATCTCTTCCACACGGAAAGTATTAGGATCACAAAGGCAAGAGCTGAGAGTTTTGATGGTCTTCAGAACTTATCTGCTGTCATGAAAAAACAAACAAACAAAAACCAAGAATCCACCAAGTCATGATTCAGACCGAAGTCCCAAATTACTGCCAAGGAGCAGGTACTAACTCTCCCTAGTTAGGACTGCCTGGATGCCTGCCTTTCATGTTTCATCTTCTGTGTGCAATGTATCAGCAAGCCATGCTGGCCCTGCCCTTCGTTTTCAAATCCCTTTACTTCCTTCCATATCTGCTGTCATTATTTTAATCTAATGAATGGGCAGGTCCCAAAACATATGGCTTATACAAGTGGCATTGTTTTTATAGACATTAGAATGAGTGCTTAGGTATTTTGCTAAGAAGTTTCCATTATGAAGGAAAAGGTAGTATCTTTTCACTGGGTCTTTTAAATGTTTATAAAGTATGTTATGGTGTAAAGAAGATCAGATGTTTTCCATAAGGGTATTTAAAAGTAATGAAATCTAAATTAATAGGAGCACAGTCGTTTCCCCCTTTTTGTTGCTGATTGTAGCCAAGGCTCATGGTCTCCCTAAAAACTGGAAGGACACACATTTCCTTCACAGGATTATTGTGAAAATCAAATAGAAGTAATGTGACACTGGAAACCAATTCACTAATGTAAACAATCATTTACTGAGCACTCACTGCATGACACGCTTACCACTCTCCTAGGTACTGAGCATACAGCGGTGAAGAAGGATGACTTCCCTGCCTTCGTGGACAGGGACCATAGGGTAGAGGAGACCGAAAATAAATGAATACCAACAAAGACGCATGTACATGCACTCACACACACACCTTCATAAAGGAATACATGGGATGATGGGTTCTGGAGTTCTACTGATAGAGGCAAAGGGAGCAGCGATATGCAGTTCTGGAAAATGGGGTTCCAGGCAGATGAGCTCCGGCATGGGGCTGAGAACAAAAAGCAGCCAGGATGTCTGGAGCAGGGAGGACAGAGCAGAGGAAGGAATCCGATGAGGCTGAGGAGGTGGGCAAGATCCAAGTCACCTGTTGGAGGCCACTGCAAGAGTTTGAACTTTATTTTGATTGGAATAGGAAACTGCAGTGGTTGGGAGTCTTATGCAACTTAAAAAAAAAAAAAAAAAAGACTCCAGCCAATTGAAGAAAAGGAATTGACTGGAAAGAAGTTGGAAAACTCCCAGGACCACCAAGAAGCCCAATGACTCAGGTTTGGAAAATGGGCAGCTGCTCAGTGAGGCGGGCAGGCGGGCCCTGAGTAGGCAGGACCATCTCCCAGCACTAGTGTGGGGGACCACGGCTGCTGCTGCCAGAGTGGACCCAGCAGGCCTGCCTCCACACCACCTGCAGCCCCAGACCGGTGTCCACTGGTGTCCTCTAGTCCCTTTGGTAGCCTGGCATGGAGGGAAATAGAGAAATAGGCTCCAAACATAGGGGTGCCAAAAAGGTAGTGTCTGCACGAATGTACCCCTGGGGCGTTTTAAGTGTTGACCCCAACTTCACTAGGCCGGCATTACTCACTGACCCCCTGAGTTAATTATCCACTTCGTATTCTTCCTTCTGAACAAGAAAGAAAACAGGTTTGGGTGTTCTTGTTCATACCCACATCACAAATATCACACGGTTGGTATAACATTGTCTTACTCCAAGACTAAATGTTAGGACACACTATAAAATATGAGATGTCCCGGATTGAGGCATAACACTCAAAATAGAAGCATTTGCTTACCTATTGCAATGGTAATATTCTCTGTTAAAGGAAGTCATTGTGGAAGGAGCAAATTTTTACCCTCGCTGGGAATCCTTCTCATGGGGGGGTGTGACTCACATTCTTGGCAACCAATTCAAGTTCCTGAGAATATATATTTTAGTCAGTTTCTTTCAAAATCCTGAATTCTGAACAAGGAAGAGAGAAAAGGCAAATGAATAGGCTTGTCTTGTATGCAGAAGGCATTTCAAAATGGCTGGCCAAAAGAGAAGACAGGAATGAGTGTGTACACATGGCTTTGCCCAGGGAAAGTCACTGCCTTTCAGGAACAAGGATCAGCGTAAATCCTGGGCTTCTGAAAGGAGGCAAGCGGGGAGTCAGTGACAGGCCAGGTGAAGAAAACTTTCCCTGGCATCCGTCCAGGATGATACCATTGTGGGTCAGGAAATAGCAGGATGTTTCTGGCTGTGCTGTAACAGTAGAGTAGTACCAGGAAAACAATTGAGACGTCTGGATCATTTCAACAATGGTGATGGGTGTGTTACATGGAAGTGGTATTTTTTTAAACCTCTAGATCAGAAGTTTCCAATCCTGGCTACACATTAGAGTCACTTGGGAAACTTAAACACACACACACACACACTGAAATCAAAATCTCCAGGGAAAGTCCTGGGTCTCAGCACCTCTACGAGCCCCCAAGGGATTGCTATGTGCAGCCAGGACTGAGAATCACTACTCAGGCTTCATGCTTCTGACTTGGGAAGGAGGAGATTTGGAATTCAAGAGGCTGGAGAATTTCTTTGCAAGGTGACCAGTGTCTCAGATGCCTCTTCTTCATTATTTCTACAGTTCTAAGTTCAAAGAACTTCTAAGACATAGTCCCAGGTCTAATTTTTGCCTTTTATCTACTTTGTGGACAAGATAACTTGCCTCTGTTTTTGTTGTTGTTGTTGTTGTTGTTCTTTACGGACTTAAATTTTAATTGTCTGTGCTTAAAAAGAAAAAAAATGGCTAAGTCTTGAGCATTTATAACGGTATATTTGTCTTTATATCCGTCATCTTTAGAATTTTAATATCCATCTGGTTTGTAAGTCAGCCTAATTTTATTCTCTGCTAAGGTATAAAAGTATGTAACTGTAAATTTATAATATCTACTGAGGATATGGGTTGGGTGAGATTGGGTAGCAACCGGAACCCTACAGTGGACTACTTGTCATTCTTCAGGAAAAGGGAACTTCCTGTTTTGTACTCAGACACACGCCCTGGGGCTTACAGGGAGCCTGGGCCAGCCTGGGATGACTCTAGGGCCTGTACTGTCCCCATGTGCTTCTGACAACACAAGCTGCCACTCTGGACAGAGCCCATGCCCACTCTGGGTATGCGGAGTCTCTTGGGACCTGAACAGACACATGGTCAGTGAATCCTGTGGACTTTTCAAAAGTTATAAACTCTCAAAACCTTAGTTTCCCAGCTAGAAGGAAAACAAAAGCCTCTCAGAGGGCAACACAGTCCCCCCCCCCCACCCCGCCCAGCGTTAGCAGTAAATATACCTAAGGCTTCTAGAAAGTTCACTTCCAGGGAGTATGTCTTAGTAGGTTTGTGTGGGGCTCAAGGAGCTCCCTGGTTGACCTGAAGCAGTTGGCCTATGGGTCAGTCATTGAGAAATAGTGGTCATGTGCCAGGCAGGAGCTTTCCACAGGAAGAGAGTCTAATTAACAGAGCTGAATTCCTGATTATAAAAAAGGTTATTTTTACGGGGTATGCTAGCCATAGTGAAGCTTTCTCTCCCTCTTTTTATCTTCAACCCTTGTTTATCACCAGCACCTTCCATGGAAGCCTGGGAACCATACATCCCAGAAACCCTAGCCTTCTGCATTCTAGGATTTATATTCTCCCACAACAGGCACTCATGCATTACTTGAAAGGCAAAGGGACCCAGAAGCAGTGGGCTGATGTGTGGATCCTGACAGCCAAGGCTCTGCATGGCCACCATGCTCCTTAGGGAGGCCCCCTCCTGCTGCGGCTAGGTCTCCAACCTCACCTTCGGTGGAGCTTCCTAATCAGGAAACAAACAGTGACAGATTCCCAAGTCTCTGCCCCACCACTGGCATGATAAATCTGAAAATCTGAAAATGAATGTCTGTTTCCCTTGACTTTTGCTCTCTTAGAACTTCCATCAGCTTTTTAAGTATGTGATTCCATAAATCAAATCCCTTTCTGCTTAAAATACCTGTGATGGGGGTGCCTGGGTAGCTCAGTTGATTAAACATCTGACTCTTGATTTTTGGCTCGGGTCACAATCTCAGGTTGTGAGATGGAGCCCCACATTGGACTCCATGCTCGGTAGGGAGTCTGCTTGAGATTCTCTCCCTCTGCCTCTCCTCTGCTCCCACCCCCACCCCCACCCCGCTGCTGGTATGTGCTCACTCTCTAAAAGAAATAAATAAATCTTTCAAAAAAATATCTGGAATAGTTTCTGTTTTTTTGATAAAACACTGACTGGTGAAATATTTGGTGCCAGAGGTGGCTCCAGGAAATGACCCTCAAAGGTGGGGATCTGGGAGTCATTGTCCAAGCTAAGTGGGTTGGAAGGTGGTGATGGCCTCATTTCAGTGGTCATGGGTGCTCTGTACCTGCAGGGGGTAATTCAGCCAATATCCATGGGTGTCAGGCATGAAGGTGATGCTTTGAGTGCCAGTGGCCCCTGAGAGAGGCACAGTGATGGGAATAGTGCTTTACAAGGGCTGCAGAGTGGCTGCGTGGAATGCTTATAAAAAGAAAACTTCAGGGATGTCTGGGTGGCTCAGTCAGTTAAGCGTCTGCCTTTAGCTCAGGTCATGATGCAGGGTCCTGGGATCGAGCCCCACATTGGGCTCCTTGCTCAGCAAGGAGCCTGTTTCTCCCTCTGCCTCTGCTGCTCCCCCTGCTTGTGCTCGCTCTCTCACTATCTCTGTGTCAAATAAATATACAAGATCTTAAAAAAAAAAAGAAAAAAACTTCAGGGGTTCTGAGGTGGCTCAGTCAGTCAGGTGACTCTTGATTTTGGCTCAGGTCATGGTCTCGGTTGTGGGATAGAACACCACATCGGATTCTGTGCTTGGGGGGAGTCTGCTTGAGATTTCTTTTCTCCCTCTCCCCCCTTTCTCTCTCTTTTTCTGAAATAAATAAATAAAACTTCAAATTTCATGCTTAGGACTTGTCATTTTCAACTGAAGTCACAGTCAGGAAACCAGAGATTTTCAATAACCGCTCTAACAGAAACTTGTTTTTTATGGCTGCAGGACCAGTAAACTACCCCCAAAAGGCCCAAAGGTCAAACCTGTGGATTTCAGAATTACAACACACATTGAATCCACAGCCATGGTCTATAAATTTGGGGGACTTGATGGCCAAAGGGAAATTCCCTGTGCATTGTACTGAGGGCATTTGGGTGCATTTGGATGGATGTGAATGCTCTGAACCTATCAGCCCCACTTATTACTTCTTGCCAGGAGAAGCAGCCTTTCTTATGTGTCTGAGGAGACTCACTCCACCTTGCTTGATGCCCTGAATAATCTCTTCTTGAGCTAATACATTTTAAGGGAGTGTAGATTCTCCTCGAGATCTAAAAGTCAGCAGCCCCCAGGGATCAGGTTCAAATCTGACCCAGGTTCAAATCTCTAGGAGAGAGACCTAGTCACTGAGGGGACTGCAAGATGGTGGTGGGAACCTGGTACCATTTACAACCTCCCAAGTCTTTCCAGAGAATGTCTCCAACGCTCTCGTGAGGAGGTCTGCTTGGCCAAGCATCACCAATAATCCTGACTGCCTGTAGGCCAATGTATAGGAAGGTTCCAGGCCAAGGTGCATTCTGCCCCAGCCCCCCAAATGTCACACCATAGTATAAGGGAATCCAGTCCCTCTTGTGTGCCAGTCGTCCCCTCATACTTGGAACACCCCCTTCATTTTTACTTCTTAGCCCCAATCCCCTGCTCACTGTTGAATTAAGAATGAGTCCAGGGCCATTGAGCTAAGAGTTAGCTGGGAGAGAGGGAAGAACTGCTTGCTCTGGTGTCAATCTTACTCTCCTTAGGCGACCCAGACTTCCTTTAGTATTTCCTCAAACCAAAGACTTACCAGGTGTGAGACACATTGTTATTCTATGGGCCACTAACAGAGAAAACATTGCCAACTGTAATTGTAAGATGCCAGCAATTGTAAGATACATCCTGATCCAGAGTGTTAAAATGAAAGAAAAGAAATATGCCTTAGAATAGGTAAAAAATAGTAAATCAAGCTCCTTGGACCTGGCTCCTCTCCTCAGAATTCCTTGTTTTGTTTTAAAGTTGTATTTATTTAAGTAATCTCTATGCCCAATGTGAAGCTCAAAATCACAACCCTGAGATCAAGAGTTGCACGCTACACTGACTGAGCCAGCCAGGCACCCCCAGATTTCCTTGTTTCGAAGGAAGTTCCCTCTCTCTCATACATATCATCCAGCACATTTTTCTGGGTCAGAAGATGTGCCCAGACATAGCAGATTTCAGCTTCTACCAACCGGGAGCCCTGATTTCAAAGGATTTTTTAAAGATATGGGAAAACGTTTATGGTCATGATAAGCTGGGAAAGTCTATAATGTAGTATGCAAAATATATTATCAATAGTGTAAGAAAATGCATAAAGAAAACTGGAGACAAGTATTCTAAGAAAATACTTAAAGCATATTGATAAAGGGCTAATATCTTAACTATGTGAAGAACTCATAAAAAAAGACGAAAATTCTGATAGAAAAAGAAAACAAAAAATTAAGTTTATCAATAAACATTAATGAACATTTATTGTGTTTCAGGTTCTGTACAGGCTGAGTGTTCAATAAACCAGAAAAAAAAAATCTGTTCCAGTCACTTTTATGGTCTTTTGAAGGAAGAAATGGTAACAAACAAGTAAATATACAGGCAGACCTCCAAGATATTACAGGTTCAGTTCCAGACCACTATAATAAAGCACATATCAATTGAGTCAAAAATTTTTTTGGCTTCCCAGTACATATAAAAGTTATGTTTATATTATACTGTAGTCTGTTAAGTGTGCAATAGCATTATGTCTGAAAAATTACATATGTATCTTAATTTTAAAATACTGTATTGATAAGAAATGCTAAGCGTCACCTGAGTTTTCAGTAAGTCCTGATTTTTGTGCGGTGGAGGGTCCTGCCTCCATGTTGATGGCTGCTGACCGACCAGGGTGGGGGTTGCTGAAGGCTGGGGTGGCTGCGGCAGTTTCTCGAGGTAAAAGAACCATGAGGTTTGCCACACTGATAGAATCTTCCTTTCGTGAACTATTTCTCTGTACCGTGCGATGCTGTTTGATAATAGTTCACCCTTGGTAAAACTTCTTTCAAAATTGGATTTGGTCCTCTCAAACCTTGCTGCTGCTTTCTCACTAAGTTGATATAAGATTCTAAATCCTTTGTGGTCATTTCAATAGTCTTCACGGCATCTTCACCAGGAGCAGATTCCAGCTCAAGAATCCACTTTCCTGGCTCATCCACGAGAAGCAGCTCCTCGTCCGTCCACGTCTGATCATGAGACGGCAGCAGTGCGGTCCCATCTTCTCGCCCCACTTCTAACTCCAGCTCTCTTGCTGTTTCCACCACCTCTGCGGTGACTGCCTCCGCGGACGCCCTGACCCCCTCCAAGTCCTCCGGGACGGTGCGAACCAACCTCTCCCAAGCTCCTGTTAACATGAATCATTAGCCACTCAAGAAACGAATAAATTTTTAGATAAACAAGCAAAACAAGGCTCACTGAGTAAACTGAGACTCTACTTGAGATTTAGCTCAATTGTTTGTCATTTGTGTTAATAGTCACCTCACACTTGAGAGATACCCATGTATTGGAGGGAAGAACAGTATCAGAGCACATGGCAGAAGCACAAAGTTAGAAAAGAGAAGCTGTTGGGGTGCCTGGGCGGCTCAGTTTGTTAAGCATCTGTCTTCAGCTCAGGTCATGATCCCAGGGTCCTGGGATGGAGTCTCACATCAGGGTCCCTGCTCAGCAAGGAGCCAGCTTCTCCCTCTGCCCCTCCCCCTGCTCGTGCTTTCTCTCTCTCTCTCCCTCTCTCTCTCTCTCTTACGTAAGTAAATAAAAATCTTTTAACAAATTAAAAGAAAAGAGAACCTATTGCCTACGTTTGCAGGTACCAGCTGATGTCTCCATCTGAAGGACACTTCATTCCTCCTTCCTCCTGCACCCACAGAATCTTAAGTCACAGAGGCTCTGGTTAGCCTCTCCAAGCCTTAAGTCCTCAGGCTTCTAATCTTACAAATTCTATTTTAATTATTTGTTACCACATCTGTCTTTCCAACTCGGTAACACAGAGCTGACTCACACTTATCCAGTGTTATTTCTCTTCTTTCTTCTTCCAAGACAGTAGGGTCTGTATTTTCCCCTTGTGTCCCAGGGCCCAGCTTGTGCCTGAGTTCTAACATTCAACAAATGTTGGTTAAAGCTATGTATGTATGAATGAGTGAGTGAGGACAAATTGGCCCTATCTAATACGTTTAAGAACATATGGAAAAATAAATATAAAGCAAAGGTGGTTATTGTAGATGCATTTTGTACTAGGAGCAAAGTAGAAATCCCCTGAATTTGGTCTATATTCCAAATTTCACATACACATGACCTGTCATTGCTAAGTCCAGGATGTCATCAGAACCTTAGAAATAGAATGACCTCCAATGGGAATCTTCAGGGGGTTCCACTCTAGGTTTGAATTTACTATAAAAGATATGCAAAAAAAAATGATATGCTACTGCTTAAAAGGGTAGTTCAAGGGGTCCCTGGGTGGCTTAAAGCCTCTGCCTTTGGCTCAGGTCATGATCCCAGGACCCTGGGATCGAGCCCCGCATCAGGGGTCTCTGCTCAGCAGGGGAGCCTACTTCCCTTCCTCTCTCTGCCTGCCTCTCCGCCTACTTGTGATCTGTCTGTCAAATAAATAAAATCTTTAAAAAAAAAAAAAAGGTAATTCAAAGGGACAAGCAGTAATTACAGATATTCAATAACATTTGACTCTGTCTTGACATCAGTCCAGATTCACTCCGGTGGCCTGCCATGGAGTTAAGGCAAGGCTGGAATTCCCTCACTGAAAATATGGGGAGGGCTCAGCCCCGAGGAGCAGCTGCCAGGTGCAGGGGCTCTGCTTCCCAGCACGAAGTTCAGCCAATAATCTCCATTCCGAGGGTGGGTGGTGGTCCCAGCAGGTCAGGGCTGAGTTTAGTGACATGGCAGTGACAGGAAATGCCGAATGTGGCATTTTTCAGATCTTGAGTCTGTGAATAAATATGATGCTGATTTCCCATACTCTGTCCTCCAAATCCGGGTAATGCAAACATGAGATTCGCAGTCATTTTAATTTTGCTCCCATTCTTCCTTCTTTCAACATTATTTGAATTGACTTAAATAAACTTGAAAAAATATATCTGCTTATGATCCCTATATCAAGATCATGATATTCACTATGTGGGAATGAAAAGAAATTCAGCAATGAGTAAAGTGGATAGAAGAAAACTGTGATGGTGGTTAAACAGCACCACGATTTCTGCTTTCGCTGTGAGCATCAGGTCCCACCTTCACCCCTTCTCCCCCAGACATAAGGAAGGACACATATGGAAGCCTTGAGTGTGGCATCTGGCGGCCCATTCAGGAGGCATCACTTCATCACTACTGCTCGTGTAAATCTGGCCAATTACCCTCCCTCTTCAAAGCTAATCTTTCCCACCTATATACTGGGATAATAAAACTCTCAAGGTTATTGGGAAGATGAAAAGGAGCAACATGGTTCAAGAGGAGCTGTCACAGAGCATGTCTTCACTCGGGGGCTCTAAGCTCCAGCACTCAACCCTGCCACATCCTGAAAGAGAAGACCCAAGCTGAACTTCCTGTTTGGAACCCCTGCACAGTTCCATCTTGGCTGCCAGATGTTCGTTGTGTCATTTTCATCTCACCTCAGGTTCTGAATGTGATGCTTCAACTCTGTCCCGCCAGTTACCAGCCTTGTCAGATTGTCAAGAGGACTAAATTTAATGACTTGATATTGATAAAGCACGTACAACAGTGAGTGCCTGTAAGTGATATGTATTTGGCATGAAGGTAGTGGGGGTCCAGTTTTGGGAGCTTGGTTTTGATTTTTTTTTTTTTTTTAGATTTTATTTATTTATTTGACAGACAGAGATCACAAGCAGGCAGAGAGGCAGGCAGAGAGAGAGGGAGGAAGCAGGCTCCCTGCTGAGCAGAGAGCCCGATGCCGGGCTCGATCCCAGGACCCCAGGATCATGACCTGAGCTGAAGGCAGAGACTTAATCCACTGAGCCACCCAGGCACCCCTTGGTTTTGATTTTTTATCAGCTTTAAAAACATGTTGTTGATAGAAAGATCCACTGTCTTGTATCGTGTCAGTCTGTCAAAATGGCAGGATTTGGGTGTTTCGGGATAATTAATTGCAGAGTCAAAGCTCTGCAGAGACAACATAAAACTGCTCACAGTGGCACAAACCCAGCTCTGCATCCCACCTCTGATCTCCGCGCTCCTGGTAGTTGTCCCGAAATAGTACAGTGACTGTGATGGTTTTCCTGCAGGGGGCGGTAAGGGATCTGGAGGAAGGCTCCCTTTCCTCCCATTGCGTAAAGGTGATTGACCAGCGAGGAGCCTTGCCTGCTGGGGCAGAAACTCCGGGAACTATGGAGGAGCTGCCGGACGCAGTATGGCTTCCCAGGCTGTTGGATGTGAGCGCACCCGTGTGCTTGACCACCTGCTGGGGATGGCCCTGGCTGTTCTGGCCAGCCACTCACATCTCTGCAGCCCGCTCATCACAGACCCAGATAAATCAGGAAGTTTACAAGTATTTAGACTCTCACGTGATTTGTCACTCTGAGTACTCACAGACAGGCCCATTATGGCTGTTACCATACCCAAGTGTAATCTGAGGTCTGGTTGGTCTCACATACTTGGACCTTATTACTTTTGTCAGCTTTCTCCTACAAGGACCCTTTCTTCAGGAAACAGGTTAAAATGTATCCTCCTCATTCTGTACCTTTATAGGTCTGTAAGTGACTAGATCTGGGGTCTTTTACTGGTTTGCTTTTTGTAACATGCAACCAGAAGAAGTCATGCCTAAACACCACATTTCTTTATGTTCTAAATCAAATTTGACCCATCACATTTTATAATTTCTAAATTATATTAAAGCATCACATTTCTTTATTTTCTAGTTAAAAATATATCTTGAGAAATGTCCAGGATTGTAGTCAGAGAAAAATTTAGAGACTTGCTTGTGTTTGTTGGTAAACATTTTGCTATACTTACCAAATTAGCAACAAAAGGAAGATTTCTTTTTTTTTTTTTAAGGTTTTATTTATGTATTTGACAGAGAGAGACAGCGAGAGAGGGAACACAAACAGGAGGAGTGGGAAGAAGCAGGCCTCCAGCTGAGCAGGGAGGCCAATGAGGGACTTGTTACTAGGACCCTGGGATCAGGGCCCAAGCCAAAAGCAGACACTTAATGGCTGAGCCACCCAGGCACCCCTATACTTCAATTAAAAAAAAAAAAAAGAGTGAATTCATTGCCAGCAGACCTACCCTGAAAGAATGCCTAAACACTCTATGTATTCTGATTGAAGACTTTAGTCCATTTACATAAAATTTTTTGATAGGTATGTATTTCTTGTCATTTTGTTAATTGTTTTCTGACTGTTTTTGTAGTTCCTCTCTGGTCTTCTTTTGCTTTCTTACTTTGTGGCTCAATGACTTTCTTTTTTTTTAAGATTTTATTTATTTATTTGATAGAGCACAAGCAGGCAGAGCGTCAGGCAGAAGGAGAGAAAGAATCAGACTCCCCACTGAGCAGACATGGGCCTCAATCCCAGGACTCTGGGATTATGATCTGAGCCAAAGTCAGCCATTTAACCAACTGAGACACCCAGGTGCCCCTCAGTGACTTTCTTTAGTGGTGTGTTTAGATTCCTTTCTCTTTATCTTTTGTGTTGTGTTTACTATATGTTTTTACCTTGTGGTTATCATGAGGCTTATATAATAACTTATATTTATAATAATTTAAGTTGATAACAACTTAAATTTGATCACATTCTAAAGCTCAACATTTTTGTTAAATAAATAATGATACATTCACGTAACAGAATTTTACATATTCTCACCCATTTTGGTTAAAAATCTATAATGCTAATGGAAAAGAAGAAGAATAGATCCAAAATTGAAAATGAAATCCTTTTTGCCTTGTAGAATTATGTCTAGCCAATGTTTAGTTTCCTTTCTGGCTCTTTTACATTTTCTAATTTTTCCACAATGAAAATTTACCACTGTACAATCAAAATCTAATTTTTCAAATGTAGGGCACCAGGGTGGCTCAGTCAGTTGAGTGGCTGACTCTCGGTTTAAGCTCAGGTGGTGATCTCAGGGTCATAAGATCAAGCCCCATGTCATGTTCTGCACTCAGTGTGGAGTCTGCTTCAGATTCTCTCTCCCTCTCTCTCTGACCCTCCCTATTGTGTTCTCTCTCTCAAATAAATAAATAAATCTTAAGAAAAAATTTTTAATGCACTCCTATTCAGGAGTAAATCAACTGTTCATCTAAGATTCTGAGAGTCATTATGTTGAGCCCTGAATTCACACCCTCTGCTCCTTAATTGCCCAGCCAAGTCAAAATCTCTCAAACTCCGTTTATCTTCTGAAATATGGGGATATCAACTGTTGTTCTTGATACAGAAGTGTGATGAGGCACAAGTGACAATGTCCACACACAAATATCTGACATACAGTAGGACATTCTGAGGGATTATTACTAGCAGCTCCTTTCTAGGACATTGGTGAACATTACAGAATTTGTTCCCTTCTTGGCAAAGACATTGGCATATCCATGGTTCATTCCTAAGGGGTGATTCATGATGGAAATGTTAGGCACTTTAGAAGATGGATTACACCAGACCTGGAAGTTTGCTTGATGAGGGTTCCTTTTGAGTAATTCCCATGTAGAAAGCTGGGTTTGAGAAATAGGGTCTTTCTAGCAGCTCAGCTTCATCCATGCTACCTCTGCCAGGTGCATTCAAGATAAACACGTTTCCTTATGGGCTGCCAGATCATCAGGGTGCCTGGTTGCTTAGTTGGTTAAGTGTCTGCCTTCCACTTGGGTTGTGATCTGAGTCCTGGTATTGAGCCACATGTCGGGCTCTCTGCTCAGTGGAATCTGCTTTTCCCTCTGCCTTTGTTTGCACTGTCACTCACTCACTCTCTCAAATAAATAAATAAAATCTCTAAATGGAGGTGAAGAAGGGTGGACTATTTATTCGATGATTTTCCTGCCACAGTAGATGAGGGTTTGGCCTTGGGTGTTAAGATCTGACGCCGTTCTCCTTGGCACCAGAGGAAGCCCTTACGCAGAAAAGGGAGATGTAGGTGGAAACTGTTCCCAGCTGCAGATGAGTCCAGGTGGAATGAGGTGGATACATGGTATGGGCTCAAGAGTCGCTGCAGTAGCCTTGTCCCAGAGTAGGCAACTCTGGGATACAAGAAGTTGGTGACTATCCAGATATGCTATATTACAAAAGTTGAGATGACAAATGGAAGGAACCTAGATACCTGAGTCACCAGATGGAGGAGAGCTTTTGCCAATCTGACACTTGGAAGCTGTCGTGAGTCAGAAACTTTGGGGCTTTCCAAGCAGTCAATTTGGACATACTATGGAGACACAAGGAAGCTTCATTACAATACTTTGTGACATTTTCCTAGGAAGCTCACCATAACATAACCAATTGGATCATGGGTCTATTATAAAAAGAGATAACTCAGGAACAGCCAGATGGAAGAGATGCTTGGGACAAGGTATGGGAAGAGGTCTCCAAGCTTCCATGCCATCTCAAAGGGGACCATTTTCCACAAATATTCCTAAAGCTCAAAATTTTTACTCTATCTCTCCCCATGTTTTATGTTTTTAATGTCAGATTTTACCTCTTTTTATCTTGTGTATCCCCTAACTAGTTATTATAATCATACTTATTTTTACTACTTCATTGTTTGACCTTCATCCTAGCTTTATATGTGATTAGTACACTACTTTATATATATTTACCTGTTCAGTGAGACTTAATCTTTCCTATGCTCTTGTTACTATCATGTTTTCTTTTCAGCTTAAAGAATTCTCTTTAACATTTCTTGTAAGGCTGATTTAGTTCTTTACCTTTTGCTTGTCTGTAAAATTATTTATCTCTCCTTCAGTTCTAAATTATAAGTTTGCCAGGTAGGCTAGGTTGGAAGTTTTTTTGGTTGGAAGTGTTTTCTTTCAGCACTTTGACTATATCATGCCAATCCCCTCTGCCTTCATGGTTTCTGCTAGAAAATCTGCTGATAGTCTTATAGGAGTTCCTTTGTATGTAACAATTTGTTTGTTTCTTTTGCTGCTTTTAGGATTTTCTCTTTTTCTTTAATTTTTGACATTTTGACATTTTAATTATAATGTGTCTTGGTGTGGGCCTTCTTGTTGGAATTCTTTAGGCTTCCTCATTTTGGATGTCTTTTTCCTCCACCAGGTTAGGGAAATTTTCAGCCACTATTTCTTCAGATAAAATTTCTTCCCATTTTTCTACTTCTTCTCCTTCTGGGAGCTCTATAATACAAATTTAGTCTGTTTGATGTTGTCCCGTAAGGTCCTTGGGCTATCTTTTTTTTTTTTTTCATCCTTTTTTCTATTTGCTGCTCTGATCAGGTGAGTTCCACTGTCTTGTGTTTGAATTCGCTGATCCTTTCTTCTGCCTCATCTAGTCTGCTGTTGAACCCTTCTAGTGTACTTTTCATTTCAGTTATTGTGTTCTTCAGTTCTGTGACCTCTCTTTGGCACTTCCTTATATTTTCATCTCTTTGTTGAAGTCCTCACTGTGTTCATCTATTCTTCTCCCCATTTTGGTGATAATCTTTATGACCATGACTCTGAAGTCTTTATCAGATAAATTATCTCTGTTTCATTAAGGTTGTTTTTTTTTCCTTAAGTTTTCTCTGTTTTTTTAACTTGGCACATATTCCTCTATTTTTTCATTCTGCTTGACTCTCTGTATTGATTTCCATGGTATTGAGATTTCTGTCCCAGTCGTGAAAGAGTGCCCTTGTGCAGGAGATATACCTTGTCTTCAACCCTCCCCCAGGTCTTTGTTGTCTCTCAAACCTTTGTTTTTGTCCAAGTGGTCTATTATATTTTTAGTAGTTCCATATAGTTACATATGTGCACAGACTTGTCAGTATCCCAAAGGGGAAGATCTTAGCACCTAGATTCAGGCTGATTGACCCTCAGCCATCAGCTTTTAAATGTGTACAAATATATCACAAACAAAGTTATCACAATCATAAGCCCCACTGGCCACCAGAGCCAGGAGATATAGAGGTGTACTCTGGGTTGCAAGTACAAAATTGGGGCTCTGGGTGGGTGTATAACCTCTTTTTTGGGAGATACTAGAAGAGAAAGGCAGAAGAAAAGTGCCAAGATGGTGTCGATAGCCTCTTTTCCTTGAGAGCAGCTCTGTAGGCCAATAGACACCTGCTAAGTCTGAAGCCTGCTCCTCAGGCTTTTCTGTTTTTGTCTTTATTGATTTACTTATTTTGTTAATAGTGACCATCTGAATAGATGTGAAGTGATAGCTTATTGTGGTTTTGGTTTGCATTTCCCTAATGATTAGCTATGTTGAGCATCTTTTAAAGTGCTTTTTGGCCAGGCATCCGGTTTTAAACTATCATAGAGTGTCAAATTGTAGCTGTTTTGAGCCAATCTGCATGTCATTTATAAAACTACATAAAAAAGACATTCCCAAAACAAACAATCTGAAGACCAAAGAGCTTTTTTCTAAAATATTTTTATTTTTTTATTTTTTATAAACATATAATGTATTTTTATCCCCAGGGGTACGTGTCTGTGAATCGCCAGGTTTACACACTTCACAGCACTAACCATACCACATACCCTCCCCAATGTCCATTACCACACCCCCCTCTCCCGATCCCCCTCCCCATAGCAACCCTCAGTTTGTTCTGTGAGATTAAGAGTCACTTATGGTTTGTCTCCCTCCCGATCCCATCTTGTTTCTTCTTTTCCTACCCTCCCAACCCCCCATGTTACATCTCCACTTCCTCATATCAGGGAGATCATATAATAGTTGTCTTTCTCCTGTTGACTTATTTCACTAAGCATGATACCCTCTAGTTCCATCCACGTCATTGCAAACGGCAAGATTTCATTTCTTTTGATGGCTGCATAGTATTCCATTGTGTACATATACCACATCTTCTTTATCCATTCATCTGTTGATGGACATCTAGGTTCTTTCCATAGTTTGGCTATTGTGGACATTGCTGCTATAAACATTCGGGTGCACATGGCCCTTCAGATCACTACGTTTGTATCTTTAGGGTAAATACCCAGTAGTGCAATTGCCAGGTCACAGGGTAGTTCCATTTCCAACTTTTTGAGGAATCTCCATGCTGTTTTCCAGAGTGGTTGCACCATCTTGCATTCCCACCAGCAGTGTAGGAGGGTTCCCCTTTCTCCGCATCTTCGCGCATCTGTCATTTCCTGACTTGTTAATTTTAGCCATTCTGACTGGTGTGAGGTGGTATCTCATTGTGGTTTTGATTTGTATTTCCCTGATGCCAAGTGATGTGGAGCACTTTTTCATGTGTCTGTTGGCCATCTGGATGTCTTCTTTGCAGAAATGTCTGTTCATGTCCTCTGCCCATTTCTTGATTGGATTATTTGTT